>JAUELU010000003.1:5179961-5196333 GCA_032357145.1 Evasterias troschelii
GAGATGTGTGAGAAGGAATCTAAGACTGGTGCCATCAGAATTACCTTCAAGGACCCATCAGGTTAGTGTCATTGTGTTAATCATGAGAGCTCGCCACATGAAGAACAAGAAACAAATCCATTTGATCCATTCAGTGTAAAACATTCTTATTTTGTTCTGTTATAAATTGTTGAATTCTAGTAACTTCTTTAGTGGCTGGGAAAAACCACAAGCTATCAGGGGCCATGCTGAATGTCAAACTCATCGCCAAGAAGAACCGTCGTCCACTTCCAATCAAAGCACGATGTCTGTTTCTAAAAGGAATACCAGATGGATGCTCATCTGAGCATCTGAAGCTCTTCATTTATAATAGAGCATCCATGGATGAGGAACCCACAATCCAATACGGAGAGAAGCCCGGAACAGCTATATGTACTTTCTCACAAGATATTCCAGGTATAATGCAATGTAGTTCTTTTCCAACCAATTTGTCCAATGACATGTGTAAATAAATTTCTTAAGTTCAAATCAGTTTAATTTAACAGAAAAATACCTAGGTTGAAGGTATTTATCTTCTACAGCTGCCACATCAGGAGTATTTAAATCATTTACGTGTACAATAAAATTAGGATCCATTTATAACATTCAAAGAAGTGCAAGAACGATAGTGTGAAGTTCTTTCATAGTGCTTTATCATACCCAAAAGACATCTCCATGTGCTCATGATTCTATGCAGAGCCATGTTTTGTTCAGTAAGTTTATTCAAATTTCTGAAGAAAAAAAACCTTTACTGAAACTAAAAGAAAGCTAATTTGTGTAACTTTGCAATATCTTGTATTATATAGATCTGGAATTTGTTATCAGAAAAATTTCTCAGAGGAAATTAAGGGGTGCTTCATTGAAAGCAGAGAAGGTTCATCATTCTGACGCCATCTTAGTACAAGGTTTGATTGTTCTTTGTAATCTGTTTCTTAATTTATTGATCCACTCACGATTGTATTGTGGTTTCGCTGGGCAAATTAATATGTGCTCACAATCAATTTCTCTGCTTACACTACAGGAGTGTAATTGCTACCTGCTCACTACCTATGCGTATAATGCCTGGAAGTTTAACTTTGAGAGGGCAGGGTCATTTTCATTTTTTGAAGGAAAGCTTCCACTGGAAAATCTTAAAATGGGAAACATTTTAATTTAAATGGGAAGCATTTAATGGGGAAACCAAACCAGGGCAACAGTAAGAGGCTTGTAATCTAGCCATGTTGCTAAACTTATAACACACAGAAAATTATTGACTGCACGTAGATGTACATTTATTAGGGTCACATAGCAGTTGTTATGCCCAAAGATCAACAACATCAACATGTAATAACTAGGTGTTTTTTTAAGTGTTAACATTTTTAAAAACTTGATAAAGTGTCCTAAAAAGGTGTAGCCTTGTATAAAAGCTTACTTTGTCTGCACTATTTTAGGAGTTTCACAAGACATGGAATTACTTAAGTTGTATTTTGACAACACGAAGAAGAGTAGCGGCAGTGGAGTGACAGATGTACAACCAGGACCCATGGATGGACAGGCAATCGTCTACTTTGAAGACTGGAAGGGTATGATGTATATCACACAATTAAATTTAGTCGTAATGTTGGTGTTAATTCTGCTGCCTGTTGTTTGACCTGCTATTTTCTCCGAGTCAGGTCAGATTATCTTGTATGCAGTCTTAAACTTTAAGGTTTAGGTCAAAGTCTTGTATTTGGCTCTTGGGCTTGACTGACAGTAATGCTCAAAAGAATGAAGCACGCCCAAACCAGTACCCAAATCAGACAAAGAGTTTGGATAGAAAATCTTCCACAAGACATCGCATTTTGCTCTGTTCTAAGCGAGGGTGAAAACAGTTAAATTTACAATTGAAACAAAATGTCTGCAGTCTGCAAACTTGTTACAGTGCTCGCACAAAAAGTTGATGATTACAATACATCCAAATTATGAAGTGAAAGTAAAGGCTTATAAATAACACAACATTTTCGTTTTTGAGTACTTTTCCATTATGGCAAATTTTCACAGAGAGTTGGTGTCGTTGGAAACATGAATGAGGTAGTCCCCGGAAATAGCAAAGTGGACCCCCTCGAGTTTAAATTAACAGGGGAAACACTGCTGTCAGCATGTAAATTTATGTCTTAATACTATGTAATATTCATCATTTTGGACCATAAGTTTTGTTTTTAAGATATAAGCATAAGCTCAACTTAATTTAAAAGCTCAACAGTATTTCATTAATTTATTTTTATTTCTGCAGTGGTTGAAGGTGTTTTAACGAAGGGTCATCATAAGCTTGGTGGTAATGAGCTGCATATTGAATCATATCATAAATTCCTGGGAAGACTGAGCCCAATTGATGCCCCAACTCCACATGTCCCAAAACCAGTGTCAGTAGAACTGCAGGAATCTATTATGGAATTCCTTTATGGTAAAGGTAAAAATGCTCAGAAAAGGTTGCTGAAAGAATTGACCAAGGTGAAAGCCAATCTGCAGTGGCCGGACGGTTCTCAGAAGTCTCAAGGTAAACTAGAACCGGTAATAGATGACACCCAGCACCAATCATCGTGGTTGAACTGGGAAATAGAAGCTGTCAATGTTCTGACTGACTTCATGAAAGGATACAAAACCGCCAGAGTTCCAGTTCCACAATCACTGTGGAAGGATGCAATTGATATACTTAAGAAGATTGCTACAACTTGCTCGATGGTCCTGGATGCTCAACTTCATGAAGTGATACTGGTCGGAGAGCGGAAATATGTTGATGTTATTGAGGCAACAATCATTGATACCATCATTGAGTTAAATAAGGAGTCCAAGAATGATTCTTCTTTCAAAGCCGATGGTGACACCAAAGAGGTAATTTTGTTGGTTAAGAAGCTTAATTACAACTATTTTCAGGAAAAAGTAATTAGTCCATACATAAAATATTTAAAAAAAAACATAACAACTGGAACAGCAAAAGGTCACATGGTGAGCCCCGACCAACAAGATAAGAAACATGTTTATACTTAAAAGGGCAACATTATACGTTTAGGTTGAACGACTTTTAAAGTTTGTTATTTTATAAAGTTTAATAGTGTGTTAAAAACACCACAATTTACTTTATTTAGTGTTGTTCACAAACCTCCAAGTGTGGGTCTCGGCCTTTTCAGTCTCGAATTCTGTGTTTTAAATACAACAACCTTTTTTAATAGTATTAAAGTACCCAGAGTCACTACTGCAGACATGATATTGATTAATTCATTAAAAAGGTTAGATTAAAAATTAAAATGTGCAGGTTCATTCTTTTTGCTGAAAATGAGGTTCATTGCAGTTTGAGGAACTGAGTAAAGCTGCTTCATCTTGAGAAGAAAATCAATTTTCTATGTGAAACAAGGCAACGTGTGTGTTGCATGTGGTCAGTACCACAGTCTTGTCCCTTGAGATCTGCATTTCATATTATGTGCCCCTCTGTCTCTCTTTTTTCCCTTATTTGTAGTCTTTGAAGACATTTGTTGTATATTTTAAATTTATCATTTTGGTTGAAGTCCTTCTGATGCTGTTTAAATATAAATTAAAGAAATGTATGTGGTAACAGGTAGTGCCTGCTTGTACAAACACAACCTACTTCATAACATTACTTCATAACAGTAGAGGAACTGTTGGCCTAATGTTAAAGGTTGTTTTTTACTATATACATATCGCAACGTTCACCTATTTTTACAGGGCTCCATACACACAAAAGCAAGCACTCTTTACAATTTATCTGTGTCTCTGGTGTTTCGGGGACAGCACAATTATTACTTAACCAGCATGGTTACAAATTACACCAGCAAGACACTTAGGATGCACTTACTCGGCAAGCGGGTTGCCTGATCGTCCAACAGGGATCCGAAGAGGTGGCTCAAACCGCGGAGCCGTGCTTGCACCCTCTACCTGCACCCTCTGCTTGCAATTTGACATCGCCGCACAATAAACATGCAAATATTACTCCAAACAAGAGTATCGGTTAACTTCAGAAGTCCGCTGGCCAAATGCTAGTTAAAACAGCTGAGGACCAGTCACAATAATGTGGTCCAGCTGACTAGTTCAGTGTTTAAGAGAATCCATATTTAATATAAAATGCACAAGCAGTTCGGAATTCATTTTCTACATAAGGTGACATGAATACTTGTAAGGATCTGAATTTCGATTATTGGTCCATGAATAAATTGTTTAATTCTGCATACAGTGTGTATATTTATTGCAAGCATAATGTTCTTCCTTCTTCGTCCTATTTCAAAGGTTTTGTCCGTGGAAAAATCAAAACAATTGTGATTAAATAGCCTGAAAGTGTGTTACAGTCAAAACAATTTGTACATGGTAGGTCAGCTCTTTGACCTCTTAAATGATTTTCCTACTTTTTTTCCAAAGACCACTCAGAGTTAAGAGTTACATTTTGCGAGGGAATTATCAACTCCAAATAATACCATCTTCTCCTTATAAAAAACTAAATTATTTGTCACTCTCTGGTGCCACTTATTTTTGACAGGAAAACTTACAAGGTGACCCAGAGGAAGATGAGCAGCTGATTAAGGTGACTGGTTTTAAGCGTTCAACTGATATAGAGTTCCTGAAGCTCTACTTTGAGAATCCTCGAAAATCTGGAGGAGGTGAAATAGAGATGTTGGAGAGAGAACCTAAGACTGGTGCCATCAGCATTACCTTCAAGGACCAATCAGGTTAGTATCATTGTGTAAATTATGAGAGCTCGCCACATGAAGATAAATGAAAAAAATCCATTTAATCCATTCAGTGTAAATCAGTATGATTTTTTTTTCTGTTATCCATTGTTGGATTCTAGTAACTTCTATAGTGGCTGGGAAAAAGCACAAGCTATCAGGGGCCATGCTGGACGTCAAACTCATCACCAAGAAGAAACGTTGTCCACTTCCAATCAAGGCACAATGTCTGTTTCTAAAAGGAATACCAGATGGATGCTCATCTGAGCATGTGAAGATCTTCATTTGGAAAAGAACATCCATGAAAGAGGAACCCACAATCCAATACGGAGAGAAGCCCGGAACAGCTATATGTACTTTCTCACAAGATATTCCAGGTATAATAGTTCTTTTCCCACCAATTTGTCCAGTTGGATGTGTAAATAACTTTAAGTTCAGAGTATTTTAGTTTAATAGACAAACACATAAGTTGGAGTTATTTGAACCCCTGTTTATCTTCTACAGCTGCCACATGAGGAGTTTTTTGAAGTTTTCTGAAAAAACAACCCTGAACACTGAAACTGAAATAAAGTTAATTTGAGTAATTTTTCAATGTCTTGGATGATATAGATCTGGAGGATGTTATTAGAAGAATTTCTCAAAGGAAACTCAAAGGTGCTTCATTGAAAGCAGAGAAAGTTCATCATTCTGACGCCATCTTAGTACAAGGTTTGATTGTTACTTGTATTCTTTTTTTATTGACCCACTCACGATTGTATTGTGGTTTTGCTTGGCAAATTAATATGTGCTCACAATCAATTTCTCTGCTTACACTACAGGAGTGTAATTGCTAATTTCTGAAACAAATTTTGCTTACTCACTACCTATGCGTATTTGCCTGGAAGCTTATCTTTGAGAGGGCATGTTCATTTTCATTTTTCAAAGGGGACCTCCAATTGGAGAATCTTAAAGTGGGAAACGCTTTAATTTAAATGGGAAACATTTAATGGGGGAACCAAAACCTGGGAAACGGTAAGAGGCTTGTAATCTAGGCATGTTGCTAAACTTATAACACACAGAAAATTATTTACTGCACATAGAAGTACACGCATTAGGGTTAAATAGCAGTTGTAATGCCCATAGATTAACAACATCTTTTGAAATGTAGGGATCTATATATAATAACTTGTCTTTTCTCCATTTTTTATTATTTTTTTAAATCTTGATAAAGTGTCCTAAAAATGTGTATCTCTTTAAGCTTATTTTATCTGCACCTTTTAAGGAGTTTCACAAGACTTAGAAATGCTTGAGTGGTATTTTGACAGCAAGAAGAAGAGTGGCGGCAGTGGAGTGATAGATGTACAACCAGGACCCATGGATGGACAGGCAATCGTCTACTTTGAAGACTGGAAGGGTATGTATATCACACAATTAAATGTAGTCGTAATGTTGGTGTTAATTCTGCTGCCTGTTGTTTGACCTGCTATTTTCTCCGAGTCAGGTCAGATTATCTTGTATGCAGTCTCAAACCTTAATGTCTAGGTCAAGGTCTTTTATTTGGCTCTTGGGCTTGACTGGCATTAATGCTCAAAAGAATGTAGCACGCCCAAACCAGTACCCAAATCAGACAAAGAGTTTGGATAGAAAATCTTCCACAAGACATCACTTTGATTCTGCTCTGTTTTAAGCAAGGGTAAAAACTTTTAAATTTATAATCGAAACAAAATGTCTGCAGTCTGAAAAACTGATTACAGTGCTCACACAAAAGTTGATGTTTTCATCTGCATCCAAATTATGAAGTCAACGTAAAAGCTCATAAATAACACAAAATTAACATTTTGAATACTTTTCTATTATAACAATGTTTCACAAAGAGGTGGTGTCGTTGGAAACATTAACGAGGGAGTCCTTAAAAGTAGCAATGTGAACCCCTCTTTTTTTTAACAGGGGAAACACTGCTGCCAGCAAGTACATTTATAACTTAAAATTATAGCAATCAAAATGTTGGACCGTAAGTTTTGACTTGATATTATAAGCATAAGCTCAACTTAAGCAATGCATTTCATTCGTTTCTTTAAATCCTGCAGTGGTTGAGGATATTTTAACGAAGGGTCATCATAAGCTTGGTGGTAATGAACTGCAGATTGAATCATATCATGACTTCCTTGGAACACTGAGCCCGTTTGATTCCCCAACTTCACATATCCCTTGCAAAACTTTGGCACCAAAAGGAACCTCTCCTGCTGGTCGCAAGTTGAAAAATGCCACTGACCGCAGTGTTTCAGATGTGAAAAACACTGTTTCTGGACTAAACGTAGTAACCAAGGAAGGCATGACCATCACGTTGACCAAGGGAAACATTGCTGTGGAAAAGGTAATCTAAATGTACATCTGATTTTGTTTTATATAGATGTTGCATAGATACATCATCTTGTTTGAATGAATGTAGTAAGCACAATCTAGTCTCAGGAGACCATGGATCTAGGCCCTTGAGCTGGTCGAGGTTGGAGCAGTATTCACTATGGCTGTAGAGGCCCACACGAGAGTGGCAGTTCCGTTAATACACAGATTGCAGAATGAGGTGGTGATAGCTGTTGGACCTGCAGTTTGTCTTGCCTTCCTGTGAGCCCTCTTCTCCTCTGCAAAATGCCTTCCTCAAAGCAAGAGAGGCCCTTGCAGACAATTTCCATCCATGTGCGTCGGTCGGCAGCTGATGCTTCCCAGGGTGGTGTTTTATAGTTTCATGGCCTTTACACACTTACAGATATTCTTACAGCGCAGTTAGGGGCGACCGGTTGAACGTTTTTCCTAATCATGCCATCCTCCATCCAGCAGACGTGACCTAACCACTAAAGGCGCCGCTGTTTTAGGAGTGAGTACATGGTAGGTATGAAAGCCAGCCCTCGCAAGAACATCATTATCTGGGACCCTTGTCTTTCAAGGAGATGCAGAGGGGCCGTCTTAGGCAGTGTATGTGCACGGAAGCTCTTTCCTGACCTGCCCTCAACTCCAGGGGTCACTGCTGTAGAGGAGGGTGCTCAGGACACACACTTTGTAGACATTTCCCTTGGTATGATGTTCAGTCAGTTTGGTCACCCTTTTGGCCAGTCTGTGAAGAGTGATGGAGGCCTTTCCGATACGCCTGCTGAGCTCAAGTTCTAGGGAGAGGTTGTCAGCGATGGTGGAGCCAAGATATGTGAGCTCGTTGACCACACTGATGCTGGGAGGCTCCCCAACTCCCTGTCCCACAATGTTCGTTTTTTAAGGACTTATGGTGAGCCCAAAGTCGTTGCATGTATGAGAGGAACAGTCCATTCTGCTGAAGGTCCTCCTCTGTGTGTGCAATGGTGGCAGCATCTTCAGCAAAGAAAAGCCCTTTCAGACACACCTCTTGCACCCTGGTCTTGGCTTTCAGTATTAAAATTTTGAAAATTTTCCCGTCTGATCTTATGTTGAGGTAAATGTCTTCTGTGGCGGATCCAACGGTCTACCTCAGCAGAAAGACGGCGAAGAAAATTCAAAAAGTGTCGGGGCAAGGACACAGCCCTGCTTTACATCGCTGCTGATGTTGAATTTTTAGAGGTTGGAGCCGTCGTACACAACTGTACCCTGCATTTCGTCGTGGAACGATTTAACGATGCTGAGGAGCCTGGGAGGACATCTTGCTGATCACTTTGAAATTGCAATTTCTGCTCACCAGGTTGAAGGCCTTTGTCAGGACTACGAGTAAAACCTGTCATCATGGCTACATTCAGAGTTGTGTGTGTACAGAACAACTGTACAGAACAACCCCAACCTTGTGGGAAACCTTTAAAATTCACTTCGGAGCAACAAATATGATGATCCAAGCAGTTAGTTGGTTACTAAGATCAAAGTCTGTGATGAGCTTTTGACCTAAAATATAAAGTTCCCTCAAACCATTCGAAATTCGTTAATAGCTTTTAATATTTTCATTCAAACACGGGCACTTTGCCTTGAAGGGATTTCAACTATGTTATTTACACTGTCTCAGCTATCTACAGACACTTAAAAAGTAAGAGTACTCTAGTCATACATTTCAAGTCTGTAAATTCTAATTTGTCATCTTCTGGGTATCTATTGTAGGTTGATGTTATCGTGAACACAACAGGGAGCGATTTGAATATGAAAATTGGGAAAGTATCCCATGCGATATCCCTAGCAGCTGGCCCCACCTTACAGCAAGAATGCGATACATTGAAAAAGCTTCGAGGTAGTGTTGAGTCCTGGTCATTTAAAGAGACAGGACCAGGTCTCCTTACCTGCAAGAGGATATATCATTGTGTATGCGAAGGATACAAGCCACTCCGGTCTGAGCAGGTGAGATGTCAGTGTAGGTGGATCTAAAGGGCTCGATTTACTAGTCGCTATAGCACGGCATACACAAATTATATACTGCATGCAGCATAGCCAAACTAAACTTACTTAGACTAGCCGGTATGTGTGAAGTAAAAATGTAACCCTACTTGTCCTAACCTTTGCATTTAAAATGGAAATTGAGCACAAAAATTATGTATTTTAGTCAATGGTTATCAGCTTTGGTCAAACTGACAGTAATCAATAACCCTGGGGCTGGTATATTCTACCTCTGCCCTAGGGGCTAGTATCCTAGCCCCAGGGGCCAGTATCCTCGCACTAGGGGCTGGTAGCACTAGGGGCTAGTAGCCTAGCCCTAGGGGCCAATATCCTAACCTAGAGGCAGTGCATGGTGAGATATCAATGTATATTTGGTTTGCGGTAACATGTGTGTTTATATATACTAGCTGGGTATATTTTGTTGTTTTGAGAACTTGTCTTGCTATTATTCTACTGCTGCGGCGTACATTTATCGGAATTCAGGAGTGACTTCTCAGGTCTGAAAAGAACAGTCCTGCTTATTAGCTGCTACCTGTGCAGATGGAATGAAAATGGCCGGCACTACTTTCGCTATGTAGATCGAGGAGACTTCTTTTTATTAACTTCACTATTGCGGAGTGAGTTCTTAATTGGTCTCAATTTTCGACTAGCTTGCTCTAGTCATCATCAATTGATGTAATTTGTGAAACCCAGACTCCTTTTTTCTGCATACTACCATCAAATATTTTTAAAGTAAGACTCCCTTTTTTTACATACTATCATCAAAACATTTTAAAGTAACCAATGTATTTTGGATGAAGGTGCTTTATGGATGAAGCTGCTTTGACTTTTGATTTTTTAATTATTCTATTATTACAGTTATTGAAGCTAGTGGTAGAGTTGATGTTATATGCCTCTAGAAAAGGCATGACCTCCGTAGCAATCAGATGGTCACATATGGTATCGATGTTCTAAAACAGCAGCACATTGTTTTCTCACACATTTTCTCCTTTTCCCTCTCTTTTTTGTGCCAACAAATTTTTTAATATTGTTTTTATAAAAATGAGATAAGCTATTTATGTAAACTAGATATTAATGTTTAACTTAATTCTAGTTCTAATCATTGAAGGGTGAGTTTTACCTTGTTCCTCTTGACTGTGTTAATTAATTCGTGCTTCCATTGTTACAGTTTTTGAAGAAGCTTGTTTTAAAGTTAATGGTGCGTGCTTCTAGAAATGGGATGACCTCGATGGCAATCCCTGCACTTGGAACAGGATTGTTGAGTTATCCTCCAGCTGTCACTGCTCGCTGCATGTATGAGGCAGCTTTTGAATTCAGCAGGCAAGATCCAAAAGGATCACTGAAAGATGTGCACTTTGTTGTATATGACAAAGACTTGAAAACTATCAAGGTAACAACATAAATTAATATCTATGTGCCCTCAAAACCAAATAATTAATGTCACGAGAACGTAAAGTTCTGACACTTTGTTGCAGTATGACAATAAGTAAGCGCCTTTTTAAATGGCCTAGCCCTTCTCCTTACATATGCGCATCACAGTTCACTAGAGTATTGAAGTACACACATCGTGGTAGTGATGATAAATTTAAGTGGTCAAGATTATTCAACGACTGTGTGTGATTCCTTAATTAAACAGCAACAAACGGGGGGACAAGACAGTCTGTAGAACAAACTTTATGTTGTAAACTTTAATGAACATCAAGACTGAATGATAGTCTTCTCTCAAGGCGCACAGTAAAAAATACCTCACTCACCTAATGAAATCAAGAAAACATGACATGTACAGACCCATTTGTACCAGAATGGTGTCATCGGATGTTTTGGATGTTGACAAAATATCGCACTGAAAGGGTAACGAATACAATGGCAGTTTACACCATTTAAACGTGAAGATAGAGACTTGTAATTTTCTCCCAACCATAGTTATGAGAACTCTATTTATTGGAAAATGAGTAGCCTAGATCACAAATTTGTGAAAGACCTTGGAGTTCCTCTTTAGTTAACAAGAACGGCAAGAATTGTAAAAACATACTATATACATGAATAGACACTCTACCCTGGATGAACGAAGCTTAAATAATGATGAATGAAACCTGAATTGTTTTCAGGGATTTGAGGATGAAATTCAACGTCGTAATCCTTTATCTCCTGGTGCCACTGGAGGAGCTACCGGAGGTGTCACGGGTACCGGTAAGTTAAGGAAGAGAAAGAAATTAACAGCATGTGATAGTCTTGTTATTTATTCAGACCTTTTTGTTCAATTCTTTGCTGTGTGTTCCTGTTTCTATGGTATTGTTGACCCTAATCAAAAGTAGGTATCTAATTTTTTGTACGCTCAACCCCAATGACTCTGTTCATGAAAACATCAAGGTTTTTTTAACTGTTAAGGTTAATCTAATTTTGTTTTGTCAATGTTTGAATAAAGAAGAAAACTTTCATGGGAAGATCATTCAACAGCTTGGTGCCGTGGATTTGACTGACGGCCCTCTATCAGGTAGGGCAAATATTTCACTTGATCAGGAAGAGGGACGCACAATCAATGACTTCCAAACAATGCAGGGAATATCTAATATAGAATGATGCATCAAATGTGTCAACCCCAAAAGTGGTCATTGTTATTTTTGTTTTTTCTCAACAAATTGTTTACTTGAGATATCAAGTTAAAAGTGACGCAAGCGCAGAAGTTAGATGCTTATACTTTAAAGTGGAGAGTGGCGCACATTTCCATTATTAAAGAAAACAGGGCCGTGAAATCGGACATTGTGTTGCACTATTGTGTAAAAACTACCTGAAGCTGAGTGTATTAATACAAGTATACTGTTTAGTAGGTTAAAGTTGTACATTTTAATTATTGTACATTTATTTTATGTCGTAGCTAACTGGATAACGATGAATGGAGGAGAGTTAACCAAAATTGTAACGCTGACTGCAGGAACTGATGAGTACAGGAAAGTCGAAACCGATATTCGATTATCTTTGATGGGTGTTTCCAATCAAATTGTTGAGGTATTTATAATTACCTAGTGATTAAATCTTTTCTCTTTTGTCCTCCTTACTTCAACTAATAGTCTAGTCAATCTATGGTTTGACCTAGACAAAATTGCAACAGAAACGATTTTTTTTTGCAAGTGTCTCTTGAAGCCCTCCAAAACAACTTATCAAAAAAGTAGAAAAAAGGGAAGTAGGAGAAATATGCCTAAATTTCATTAATACATTTATGCACACCCTCTAGTGCTAGTAAAATCTTTTTGTTTTCACACAATATTTTCATGGGTATGGTCACTATATATTTTCCTAACCAATAAGCCAAAAAAAAATAATAATTCCCATCAATAGAAAGGGCTGCAATAAAGTGTATGACCCCCAAATGTAATAATAAATTAGTTTATCACAGTTTCAGTAAAAATCACAATTAAAAATTTTGCGAAGATTTAAATATGTATGCAACAGATTTTGCTGATAATAAGAGGTAATATGAAAAACGAAGGTTTTATATAGAATTGCTGTAAAATAGGGCATCCCAGGTAGCATTCCCATGTGGGGCCATACAGGTCCCATATGGGTCCCATATGGCCCCCTATGGGTTAAACCATATTGGCACCTGCTGATCCTACACCTGGGATTCACATGGGGCCCTTTTGGGTTGGCCCATATGGGTTGGCCCATATGGGTAGGCCCATATGGGTAGGCCCATACAAATAAGTACAAATAAGTACAAAAACAACTTTACAGAGCTAAATTTCACTAATTTGTTATAAAACATTATTAATGAAAACACACTACTTCAATGTCCTGTCCCACAAATTTGCCCAGGTCTTACTCATACTGTACCCATATGGGTCTTTGCATATTCTACCCCCAAAGCTTGCTTCAGATCGTTCATTGGCAAACCAACCAAATGTACCTTTTAATGCCACTGCCCACAAGGGATTGCTTATAGGTAATTTCTATTCTTATTTGGGCCTTTCTAATTGTTTCACCCAAGTTTGTCCGGAGGAAATTACAAAACCCATTGGAAGGATCATTAACTCTTGGGCTTGCTAAACTAAAATCATCTATTCTAAACTAGAATAGTAACCCATTAATGTCTAAGTTCTCCCATGGCTGAGGTCTTTCTTTGAATTATCTTTGCCCAGGTCTTTTTAATACAACACAAATATGAGCCTTCCTGCTCGTATGGGATTGTCCATAGTTTCCCATATTTGGTCTTTAGGATATTCAGCCAAAATGGGAATGCCCATGTTTTTCCCATAATTATGATAACCACGCGGGACAATGCATATTTTGCCCATATTTGCCAATATGGGCTAGCCCATTTTTTCCCACATGATACCCATATGGACCACTGCATATTCTGCCCATATGGGCTAGCCCATGTTTTCCCCATATGATACCCATAAGGGCTAGCCCATGTTTTCCCCATGTTATGATGCCCATACCTGCTGGAAAATAGATTGTATAATTATCTTACATTCATATTAACTTGCGATAGTTTGATTTTGGCGAGAAAATGGCGGCCATCTTGAAAAAAGGCAGCCATCTTGGATTTTTGTCTTGCTCGTCTGTGTTTGGAGAATTAAAATATTGTGTGGAAAAAATAAGATTTCTACTTGCATTATAGGGTGTGCGTCCATTATTACTGAAAAAAGGGCAATTTTTAATTTATGCAAATTAGGCATATTCCCTACTTCCTTTTTTCTACTTTTTGGATATGTTGTTTTGTTGCAATTTTTTCTAGGTCAAGCCATTTTTGGGCACAGATTGACTAGACTATAAACTGTTTATAGCAAGCTCACTTATTTTGATTGATGCTTTTAGGAGAATAAAATTGTTTTTTTTATGGTGTACTTATGGTTATTTGTTAAACACTTTCGATATGCAATTTTGGCAATGGGCTGCACGGTTTTCATGTTTTGAAATAAACTAACTTTTGACAAATAAATAAATAATACTAGTAATAAACTCGGCAAGAATACTGCAAAAGATCTTCAAGATCTAAGGCTACCGTAAATAGCCAGACTCAATGCGTTACTGGTACACAAAAAATAAGGTCTTTGTTTGCATACTGTGACATTTAAGCAGCCCTTGCCCAAATCCATGGCTCTGCAAACCAGATTAGAGTCATTGGCCTAGAGGGTAGAAAGATCCACCCTGAGCAAAATCATTTTCAGGGCCTTAATTTGGGGCTGAACAAAGACAAACTGATAAACTGACTAAATGGAGCTTGAACTCCAATTAACAAGCCGGTGCTCTACCAAGTGAGCTATCTAGCCCTGTATTGGCAGTCTACCTAATTTGTTAATGTCTTTGTTCGGGCGTGTCAGTCAGAAGCCATTCATCCTGTATAAACTGCCGTAGCCAGGGACCACACCCAAGTTAACGATACAACTGGGAACCGGCAGCACAGGAAATTCAACTTTTTAGTTCAAACATCAAGTAAGCCAAAGGGGAAACTGGTTAAATTTTAAAATAACTTTGGGCTGAACAAAGAACAATTTACTAGAGCGGGACTTGGACCTGCAACCTCCGTAATAATGCGCCAGAGCTCTACCAACCGAGCTGACGAAGCCCTATGTTGGTGGTCCTTTTTTTTTGTTTCCTTTTTTTTCGGGATTGCCACTCAGAAGCCATTCAACCTGTAACTGCCTTATAGCCAGGGATCACGCCCAATACAACCTAATATGCAGTTGGGGGCACCATAATGAGATGCTAATTTTTTTATTTCAAATATCAAGTAGTTAACCACAAGGGAAACTGACTTTTGTTGTTTTGGTTTTTTTCTATTCAAATGATTTGCAGATACAGAGAGTTCAAAATCAAGTTTTATTAGCGCAGTATCAGGTTCATAAAGCTGCACTAGAGACTCGTCTGAAGAGATCCAACGTTGAGAAGGTTCTATACCATGGAACAGATGAGCAAACCTGCAATGACATCAGCAGGCACGGTTTCAACCGCGGCTTTAGTGGCAAGAATGGTTAGTAAACAGTTGTGTGAATCATCATGTGGAAGTTGGTTAAAGTTGATCAACCATGCTTGCGTTTTTGAGAAACAAAAATATGGATGGAACCTTTTTTACTCGTGAAAGAGGGAAATAAATGGTACATATATACTGCTTTAATTTCCAAAGGTAACTTAAATTAACAAAAGATGTTCGACATAAGCAAAGTAACCATCGCAACAAACCAACAAGTAAAGCTGAACCAAGTAAACCAATAAACCAAGTAGCACATAACCGGGGAAACACTGAGGGTGAAACACATTCATGCGAGTCTGTCTCGGAGGCACAGTTTCCTAGCCAGTACAGATAATTATAGTTTTATAATTTCTAGGCCAAGAACTGGGCCTTAATTCTTGTATGCTATAAAAACAAAGGTATCACACCATTATCAGTTATCAATTTTGGGGACAAAAGTTCTCTTTCACCCTAATAACGTTGTGTATTTTTATTTTGCATACATAAAGTAAACCAACTACATTTATTTCTGCTAACAGTTTAATCTAACTTTCATATAAACTGTCATTGAGGATGTCAATGTGAATTAAATGTTGTATTGAATTGAATATGTTTCATGGGCAATCAAAAAGTGGGGATACTGATGTGCTATCCCCCATTCAAAAAAGTAAGGGGACATGCCCCACCAGTTGTTCCCTTCAGACTGCTACATTACCTTTTGCCACCATTTTAAAGAATATTAATATATACAAAATCTGCCTTTTTTGCAGCGGCTGTCTATGGAAATGGAACTTATTTTGCTGTCCAAGCAGGGTATTCGGCAATATTTGCAAAGCCAAATGCACGTGGCATCATGCACATTGTAACGGCCAAGGTTCTTGTCGGAGATTACACCAGAGGCTGTCAAGGAATAAACGCTCCACCTAAAAAACCACAGAATCCAGGTGAATTGTATGACAGTGTGGTGGACAACGTGACTTCTCCCAGCATTTATGTAATATTTCATGATACACAGGCATACCCCGAGTATATTATCAAATTCCAGTAGCAAGAACTAGTTGATGCATTTGGTCACTTCTTGTGTTTTTAGATGTTGGCTATTGACTGGTTTTAGAATTACTTATTGATTTCCCTTAATCTTGTATTATTTTGTTTTTCTTGAAAAAGATCAAGTTGCCAATTCCTGGAAGACAGGTGCCGCCTTTTTGAATATTGTGATAAAATCATTATATTTGTTGTTTAATAACCCCACACCGTTTTACTTGAATCCATCCCTAACCCAACACATTCCAACAGCTAATATACTACCATGCGATGGGAACTGTTCCCAATCAAACAAAATGAAACAGTCTGC
>JAUELU010000003.1:5196433-5219352 GCA_032357145.1 Evasterias troschelii
AGTCAATGTAGCGCCCTCTATTGGTGGCTAGGACAAAAACAGCGTCGCCAATCAAGACTAGGATTGGACCAATCAGCGATTTGATTGCGTGCAAAGGGGAATCCCCCTTTGCACGCAACTGTCCGCGTTTTTTTAACATACTTTATTATTAGGTTTGAAGGGACGAGTTTGAACGACAAACCCTAGCTCTATGGATAACCCTACCTCCATGCATAAGCCAACTCCGGCACTCAGTAGTGTTAACTGTTGTTCTGTAATTTGCAGTGATATGGTAAATCATTCCAAACTTACAATCGTCTCCAAAGTTTAATTAGTTCATTCTTGAATCTAGACTTTGCTTGCTTGCAGGTCAGCACGAAACCTGTATAGTCCCATAGACGTTTTTGCACTCGGCAAGAGATCGATCGTTTGCGGAAGTCGTTGCTGAATCATGGAGGCTAATCCACAATGTTATGACGTTATCGTGAAGTTTCCTCAAATTGTGCCAAACGAAAACAGACAAGAAATCAACGATAAGTTGTGCATTTATTTTCAGTCCAAAAAGGGAGGCGACTGCGACGTGGAGTGCGTTCGTTTATTGGGGGAAGATGCTGATGGCTCTTGGTTTAAAGTATTTTTTGTTGACGTCTCTGGTAAGTTGACATTTTACTTTTAAAGTAAACCTTCAAGTGATCATAACATTTCAGGTGACCACATTAAGGTAACAAATTTGCTAAAAACTCTGCTCTATTCCTGATCCTACTCCTAGAACTATGAGGCTGGATCCACAAGCGGATTGAACCCGACACGACCCCTTATGCTTCGTGCATAGGCAACAACTGTGGGCCCATGGAATTGTATGGTTGCCCTGAAGGGACATCGCATATATCGCACACGTGTGCCCATCTGTATGCGATGTCGTGAAACAATTCGCGAATGTGCGCACACATATGCGATGTTGCAAAGTTTATCGCGAACAAAGTTTGTCGCGAATATGTGCGCACATGCATGCAATGTAGTGAAACAATTTGTAAATATGTTTCACGACATTGCATACGTGTGCACACATCTTTGTGAATTGTTTAACGACATCGCATATGTATGTGCACACGTTTGTGATATGCGATGTCCCTTCAGGGCCACCAAAGAATCATGATAATGTTCAATAACGCGTGTAAACACCACGGGTATGCAGTACAATTCGTACAATTGCGTTTACACTGGATATGTGTACCATGTACGTTGTGGAGGCATGGTATAAATAATGTATGAAGTCCTCGACCTCAGCATGATACAAAACCTTGCGCGTGATTGGTTAAGATTGTGTGCTATCGCAATTTTGATGTACAGAAAAACAAATCGCTGCCAGGCCGGCATTTTGTTTCCCCCATGACAAATTAGGCCACTTAGCATAGGAAGTACAACAAGCAAGTACAGTTACTCAAATATCTGCGTAAAGTGTGCCAGTGTCCAATGTTACATTTTTACGAAATGGACAATTTCAAAAGTATCGAGTATTGACTTTGAGTACCGGTATTGTTGTATTTGAGTACAAAGACGTCACAGAACTCCAGTAGTACTTAACTCTAGCTGTACAGGTACTAAATTCAGCCTCTTGAGCTGCTATGTTCTATTTTAATTAACCAATTTATACATGGCATAAAAGATTAATAAATAATAATGTTCTTCAACCTGCTTTTTAAACTTAAAAGCAAAACAGTGAGTTTGATTTTTACTGTCCGTATGGGGCGCAAATGTTCCCAAATTGCATTCTGAGCAAACTTAATTTCAACTCAAAATAATATTGCGACACAATTGATTTCTGGTAGATAATTCCTAGGGTTAACATTAACTTGTTAAATATTTCAACTGCACAGGTGCTAGTAATGTGTTAGCAAGGTCTGATCATAAGATGATCCTTGGTGGAATCAAGATTCCCCTAGAAGTTCAAGGCTGCCAAGCACCCCCTGGTACTTCAGTGTCTTCATCTTTAGAGGTACCTCCAGATTCTGCTGATCTTCAGTCCTTTGTCTGTATCAGTCAAGTGAGTGTAACTTAATTTGATGTTAATTTACTTAGGTTGAACATGTTCATGTAAAAATACAAAACTATAAACAAAAGTGATTAAAGGGACACACCGGCTTTGTTGGGCTACAAACATGACTCCAAAGGATCGGAGAAGAACGGTTCCTAAAAGAAACCATCAAATTTTGCCATTTTCAAGCGTTATTTTAAAAGCGAGTGTCACACATGGGTTATTCGAGAAGCATTTTTGGTTCGGATAACCCTCATGATTTTGGGAGTTAGTATTACTTCCAGACGTATAAAAATTAGTTACTGCACCAAATTTAACTCTGTTTTTTAAACAATTATTCTTGAGTATTTGCCCCCCAAAAACTATGTTCAAATTATGGATACAAGTTGTAAATAGTTATACAAAATCGAACGTAAGATTTTATTTCAGAGAGTCCGATCAATGGAAGCGTGTTTTACAGTGCACAGTGTAGGGGCTAGCGACATGTAAAACTAGCCCCTTGTAGCGGCGGGCCGAGTGGCTTAGTGGGACTTACGAGACGGAAACCCCAGCCAAGAAATAGCTTAACCTTGGAGCTTTTGAACATGCGGGAGGGGTAGGGAGCCTAACCACCAAGTAACACGTTTGTTGTTGCTGGTTTTTCAGTCAGTACACCTCGCTGATCAAACCCCCTGTTTCAATTAAAATCGCAAAAAGGCGTTTCAATGCTCTGTGTACTTTCCTTCTCACAATTTGTACGGAATTTCTTGGTTATTAAAAAACATTTATATTGTCAATACATATAATACAATTTTTATTATATTGATGGATTCAAAAAGATTTGGGGCAACGACCGTCAGGACTGATGGAGGGTCACGATCGCATTCAAACTATACTCTTGGCAATGTTTTTTCACTTTTTTTTTTGTTCTACCACAATTGGGGTTTGTTTCTTTGTGTTTTGGGGGGACCATCTTTGAATATGTCAGTTGTTTATACACACCTTTGAGCTGGATGATTGTAGACGGGATCCTCATGCGTCGACGTAGTACTTGCAACATTGTGCAGCAATATCCAAAACATTTGACACATGCATCATTTCTCGTTAATAACGTTACATTTTTGTATTTCAAATATTTAAAAACCATCTAGAGACAATTGTCTATGATTCATCATTACTAAATTACGTTAACAGTTAACCGGTGTGTTGTTTTTTTTGACAGGAAAACTTACAAGATTCTTCAGAGGAATATGAGCAACTAATTGAGGTGACTGGTCTTAAGCGTTCAACTGATATAGAGGTCCTAAAGCTGTATTTTGAGAATCCACGCAAATCTGGAGGAGGTGAAATAAAGATGTTGGAGAGAGAACCTAAAACTGGTGCACTCAGCATTACCTTCAAGGACCAATCAGGTTAGTGTCATTATGTAAATCATGAGAGCTCTCCACATGAAGATGAAGGGAAAAATCCATGTAATCCATTCAGTGTAAAACATTATTACAATTTTTTTATGTTATTAATTGTTGAATTCTAGTAACTTCAATAGTGGCAGGAAAAAAACACAAGCTATCAGGGGCCATGCTGAACGTCAAACTCATCACCAAGAAGAAACATTGTCCACTTCCAATCAAGGCACATTGTCTGTTTCTAGAAGGAATACCAGATGGATGCTCATCTGCGCATGTGGAGCTCTTCATTGAAAATAGAGCATCCATGGATGAGGAACCCACAATCCAATACGGAGAGAAGCCTGGAACAGCTTTATGTACTTTCTCACGTGATATTCCAGGTATAATAGTTCTTTTCCAACCATATTGTCCAATTGCATGTGTAAACGACTTTCTTAAGTTCAACATATTTTAATTTAATAGAAGAACACCTAGGTTGGAGGTATTTGAACCTCTGTTTATCTTCCACAGCTGCCACATAAGGAGTATGTACAATAAATTTAGGGTCCATTTATTACACCCTACTGTCATTGAAAGAAATGTAAGAGTGATAACATGAAGTTCTTGTATATTTGCTTAGGGCATCTCCATGTGCTCCTTATTCTATACTTAGCCATGTTTTGTTCAATAAGTTCATTCAAATGTTTAAGTTTTCTGAAAAACAACCATTTACTGAAACTGAAAAAAAGTTAATTTGTGTATTTTTGCAATGTCTTGTATAATATAGATCTGGAGGATGTTATCAGAAAAATTTCTCAGAGAAAACTCCAAGGTGCTTTATTGAAGGCAGAGAAGGTTCATCATTCTGACGCCATCTTAGTCCAAGGTTTGATTGTTATTTGTAATCTTTTTTTAATTCACAATTGTATCGCGTTGTTGAGTGGCAAATTAATCTGTACTCACATTCTCTGATTACACTACAGAAGTGGAAATGCTAATTTCCGAAACAGCTTTTGTAAACTCGCTACCTGTACGTATTAATCCTAACTAAGGCCTGGAAGTTCATCTTTGAGAGGGAAAGGCCATTTTAATTGTTTAAAGGGTAATTGCTTTTGAGAATTTTAAAATAGGAAACATTTTAATTTAAATGGAAAACATTTCAAAGGACTCCAAGACCAGGGCAACAGTGAGAGGCCTGTATAGGCCTGTTGCTAAACTTTGCAATATCTGCTTGCACTTACTTTCATGTTTTAAGTTCTAAATACCTTGATAACTCTCTCATAAGTTATAGTGTGTGCCAACACCAATTTGTGTGTGTGTGAGGGCATGTCCGTGCATTCAAACCGAGGACTTGGAGAGGGTTTTAACAAAAGGGATCCGGGAAAAGGTCGCACCGAGGACGTCCTAGATTTGATTTTGTGTACAAAACCAATGGGGACGTCTCTAAAAAAAAACTATGTCCAAACAATGGGAGAACAAAGAGAAGTCCTCGGTTGACACCATAAACACAGCTGTCAGTTAGTGTTTGTGTGTGGGGGGTAAGGAGGGCGGTTGTAATTTGTTTCAAGCACCTGTTTTTACTTTGCTCAGAGATATTCTTTGGTCAAAATGCCCATAGATTACCCAAATCTTTTGAAAAGTAGGGATCTAAATGTTAGAACTTGTTTTCTGTCTTTGTCAATTTCTTAGAAACTTGATAAAGTGTCTTGAAAATTCATATCACTTTAAGCCTATTTTTATCTGCACCATTTAAGGAGTTTCACAAGACTTAGAAATGGTTGAGTTGTATTTTGACAACAAGAAGAAGAGTGGTGGCGGTGGAGTAACAGATGTACAACCAGGACCCATGGATGGACAGGCAATCGTCTACTTTGATGACTGGAAGGGTATGTATATCACACACTTAAATTAAGTTGTCATTTTGGTATTAATTCTGCTGCCTGTTGTTTGTGACCTGCCATATTCTCTGAGTCAGGTCACAGAATCTTGTATGCAGTCTCGAACCTTAAGGTCTAGGTCAAAGTCTTTTATTTGGCTCTTGGGCTTGACTGACAGTAATGCTAAAAAAAGGTATTTAGCACGCCCATACCAGTACCCAAATCAGACAAAGAGTTTGGAAAGAAAGTCTTCAAACAAGACATCACTTTGATTCTGCAAACTGATTACAGTGCTCACACAAAAAGTTGATGTTTCCATCTACATCCAAATTATGAAGTCAAAGTAAAAGCTCATAAATAACACAAAATTAACATTTTTGAGTACTTTTCCATTATGGCAACTTTCCACGGAGAGGTGGTTTCGTTGGAAACATGAATGAGGTAGTCCCTGGAAGTAGTAAAGTGGACCCCCTCAAGTTTAAATTAACAGGGGAAACACTGCTGTAAGCATGTAAATTTATATCTTAATATTATATCTTATTCAAAAATGTTGGACTGTAAGTTTTGATATTAAGCATAAATTCAACTTAAAGCATTATATTCCATTCGTTTCTTTTAATTCCTGCAGTGGTTCAGGATATTTTAACAAAGGGTCATCATAAACTTGGTGGTAATGAACTGCGGATTGAATCATATCATGACTTCCTGGGAAGACTGAGCCTGTTTGATGCCCCAACCCCACATATCCCTAAACCAGTGTCAGTAGGAGTACAGGAACCCGTTATGGAATTCCTCTATGGGAAAGGTAAAAACGCTCAGAAAAAGTTGCTGAAAGAATTGACCAAGGTGAAAGCCAATCTGCAGTGGCCGGACGGTTCTCAAAAGTCTCAAGCTAAACTAGAACCAGTTATAGATGACTCCCAGCACCAATCATCATGGTTGAACTGGGAAAAGAAAGCTGTCAATGTTCTGACTGACTTCATGAAAGGATACAAAACCACCAGAGTTCCAGTTCCACAATCACTGTGGAAGGATGCAGTTGATAAACTCAAGAAGATTCCTACAACTTGCTCGATGGTCCTGGATGCTCAACTTCATGAAGTGATACTGGTCGGAGAGCAAAAAGATGTTGATTTTACTGAAGCAACAATCATTGACATCATCATGAAGTTACAGAAGGAGGCCGAGTATGATTCTTCTTTCAAAGCGGATTGTGTCACCAAAGAGGTAATTTTGTTGGTTAAGAATACACCTTAATAACAACTATTTTTCAGGAAAAAGTAATTAGTGTATCAATAAAACTTAAAAAACATAAATCAACTGGAACAGCACAAAGTCACCTGGTGAGCCCCGACATACAACAAGATAATTTTTAGGTCATTATGGCTAACCAATGAAATGTTGTCTGAGCAATACCTGGAGAAGTACTTGTCAATGTCATATAAACTCCAAACTTTGTTTGTGGATTGGTCTTGGGATCCCGAAGAAGCCCATTGCTTCTGCACCCTAGGCCAAATGTCAAGGTCATTACGGCTAAAACGAAAGAAATGTTGTCTGATCAATGCCTCAAGAAGTACTTGTCATATCAACTCAAAACTTGGCATGTGGATTGGTCCTGGGATCCCCCTTCCCCCAGAGGTCTGTCGGTGTTGGACCCTAGGCAATTTGTTTAGGTCATTAAGGCTAAAACAAAAGAATTGTTGTCTAAGCAATATCTTGAGAAGTACTTGTCCTTTCAACTCTAAACTTGGTTTGTGGATTGGTCTGGGATCCCCAAGAAGCCTATTGCTTTTCGACCGTAGGCCAAATTCTTAAGTCATTATGGCTAAAACAAAAGAAATGTTGTATAAGCAATACCTCAAGAGTACTTGTCATATCAACTCCAAACTTGGTTTGTGGATTGGTCATGGGATCCCAAAAAAGCCTGGTCTTGGGATCCCCAAGAAGCCTATTGCTTTTGGACCCTAGGCCAAATTTTTAGGTCATTATGACTAAAACAAAAGAAATGTTGTATGAGCAATACTAAGAGAAGTACTAGTCATATCAACTCCAAACTTGGTTTGTGGATTGGTTTTGGGATCCCCAAGAAGCATATTGCTTTTGCACCTTAGGCCAGATGTCAAGGTCATTACGGCTAAAACAAAAGCAATGTTACCTTCCCACCATACTATCCCCTCTGCCTTCCCTCACCCCTCCTCACCTCCTCATCTATATCCTCCTTCCCCACCCATCTTTCCCAGCCCTACCCAACCCACATCGACAATGATTGAATCTCCTTTTAAAAATGTTAAAATGTACATGTAAAAAGAGTAGAAATTGGGGGGTCTTGTAGTGTGTATGAGTGTTTTCACCCCTTGGTGTTTCCCATCCACATGGCAGAGTATCCACAGCACAACATTGCACAACACTGGCTAAGAATGACTCGGTATGTAAACTCCAAACTGGCATGTGGACTTTTCTCAGGATCCTGAAGCCTTTTGTTTTTCTGGACCAACAAAATGGTCAAATGTCAAGAAACGGATTGGCTTGCGGGGCATTTGTGTTTACCAAACACAACTTTTCTTGTTGTTAATAGATTTGGCACTATCTAAATGTGTACTATTACAGTTAATATTATTGCACTACATGTATAGTATACTAATAACTTTTAAAGGCTAATATTTTGGAGGTTATGATGTCTATTTCTTAACAGTTACAATGTATTTACGTTGGAACTTATGGCCTAACTCACAAAGCAAGCATTCTTTACAAATTCTCTGTGTTTCTGGTGTTTTGGCAGAGGTCCCTCCTAACAGCAGAGGCTCTGACCGCGGATCCATGCTGGCGCCCTCTGCCGGTCGATCGGCATCACCGCTACACTGTACATTTGAATGTTACTCTACACAATTGCATGGACCAGCATTCACCCTTAAGAAGTCTGTTGGCAAAATTGCTATTTAAAACACCTGAGGACCAGTCAAAATGTGGTCCAGCTGGCTAGTTCAGTGTTTAACAGCATCCCTACTTAATTTCATTGACCTGTGAAAAACCATGTAGACTAGAGAAACGACAATCTAACTGGTCCTGCTAGATGTTTTTCTTCAAATCTCAAATTTGAGGTGCACAGACGTGCGTTATTTGTTCTCTACTGAGGACACGAGTTTTGATTATTGGTCCATAAATAATTTGTTGAATTCTGAAATAAAGTAGGTACAAGTAGCAGCATATTTATTGCAAGATATATATTCTTCCTTCCTTCCTGTGTGTAATTTCCGATATTGGGGGCCCTTAGAAAATCAGAAAAATTAAATGTGATTAAATAGCCTAAAAAGTGTAAAATGTTCCAACTTTTTACCACAGACCATCATCTTACCTGAAATTGGGAGGTTTTTAAACATTTTTGTTTATAATAAATTTCAAATATAAAAAAGTTAAAAATGATAGAAACACACAATAAGGTGTATTATAAACCACTTGGTATTCGAGTATTGGGGTATTGGAGGAAACAATGCACCAGCCATGTTTTACGTTTTTATGGAACTGTTCAGATGAGTCTTACTTTTGTGATTATTTATTTTACTTTAGATTATACAAGAAAATTAGCAACTCCAAATAATAACACATTTTCCTTGTAAAGATTAATTTGTAATCACTCTCTAATGCCACTTATTTTTGACAGGAAAACTTAGAAGATGACCCAGAGGAAGATGAGCAGCTGATTGAGGTGACTGGCCTTAAGAGTTCAACTGATATAGAGTTCCTGAAGCTCTATTTTGAGAATCCACGCAAATCTGGAGGAGGTGAAATAAAGATGTTGGAGAGAGAACCTAAGACTGGTGCCATCAGCATTACATTCAAGGACCAATCAGGTTAGTGTCATTGTGTAAATCATGAGAGCTCGCCTCATGAAGATAAATGAAAAAATCTATGTAATCCATTCAGTTAAAACATTATTACCATTTTTTTATGTTATTAATTGTTGAATTCTAGTAACTTCAATAGTGGCAGGAAAAAAACACAAGCTATCAGGGGCCATGCTGGACGTCAAACTCATCACCAAGAAGAAACGTCGTCCACTTCCAATCAAGGCACAATGTCTGTTTCTAGAAGGAATACCAGATGGATGCTCATCTGAGCATGTGAAGCTCTTCATTGAGAATAGAGCATCCATGATTGAGGAACCCACAATCCAATACGGAGAGAAGCCTGGAACAGCTTTATGTACTTTCTCACGTGATATGCCAGGTATAATAGTTCTTTTCCAACCAATTTGTCCAATTGCATGTGTAAACGACTTTCTTAAGTTCAAAATATTTGTATTTAATAGAAGAACACCTAGGTCGGAGGTATTTGGTCCTCTGTTTATCTTCTACAGCTGCCACATATGGAGTATTTAAATCATTTAAATGTACAATAAACTTAGGATCCAATTATTACACCCTACTGTCATTAAAAGAAATGTAAGGATGATAACACAAAGTTCTTGTATATTGCTTAATCATGCCCAAAAAGGCATCTCCATATGTGCTCCTTATTCTATGCAGAGCCATGTTTTGTTCAATATAAAGTTCATTCAAATGTTTAAGTATCTGAAAAACAACCATTTACTGAAACTGAAAAAAAGCTAATTTGTGTATTTTTGAAATGTCTTGTATTATATAGATCTGGAGGATGTTATCAGAAAAATTTCTCAGAGAAAATTCCGAGGTGCTTTATTGAAGGCAGAGAAGGTTCATCATTCTGACGCCATCTTAGTCCAAGGTTTGATTGTTATTTGTATTCTTTTTTTAATTCACAATTGTATTGCGGTGTTGAGTGGCAAATTAATCTGTACTCACAATTAAATTCTCTGATTACACTACAGAAGTGGAAATGCTAATTTCCGAAACAGCTTTTGTAAACTCACTACCTGTACGTATTAATCCTAACTAAAGGCCTGGAAGTTCATTTTTGAGAGGGAAAGGCCATTTTCATTTTTTAAAGGGTACTTGCTTTTGAGAATTTTAAAATAGGAAACATTTTATTTTAAATGGAATACATTTGAAAGGACTCCAAGACCAGGGTAACAGTGAGAGGCCTGTACAGGCCTGTTGCTAAACTTTGCAATATCTGCTTGCACTTACTTTCATGTTTTAAGTTCTAAATGCCTTGATAACTCTCTCATAATTTGTTGTTTGTGCCAACACCAATTTGTGTGTGTGATAGGGATGTCCACGTATTCAAACCGAGGACTTGGAGAGGGTTTTAACAAAAGGGATCCGGGAAAAGTCACACCGAGGACGTCCTAGATTCAATTTTGTGTACAAAACCAATAGGGACGTCTAAAAAAAAACTATGTCCAAACAATGGGAGAACATAGAGAAGTCCTCGGTTGACACCATAAACACAGCTGTCAGTAGGTGTGGGTGTGGGGGGGGGGGGTTAAGGAGGGTGGTTGTAATTTGTTTCAAGCACCTGTTTTTTTTATGGTTGTCACTTTGCTCAGATATATTCTTTGGTCAAAATGCCCATAGATTACACAAATCTTTTGAAAAGTAGGGATCTAAATGTTATAACTTGTTTTCTGTCTTTGTCAATTTCTCAGAAACTTGTTAAAGTGTCTTGAAAATTCATATCACTTTAAACCTTTTTTATCTGCACCATTTAAGGAGTTTCACAAGACTTAGAAATGGTTGAGTTGTATTTTGAAAACAAGAAAAAGAGTGGCGGCAGTGGAGTGACAGACGTACAACCAGGACCCATGGATGGACAGGCAATCGTCTACTTTGAAGACTGGAAGGGTATGTATATCACACACTTAAATTAAGTTGTCATTTTGGTATTCATTCTGCTGCTTGTTGTTCATGACCTGCCATATTCTCTGAGTCAGGTCACAGAATCTTGTATGCAGTCTCAAACCTTAAGGTCTAGGTCAAAGTCTTTTATTTGGCTCTTGGGCTTGACTGACAGTAATGCTAAAAAGAGAATTTAGCACGCCCATATCAGTACCCAAATCAGACAAAGAGTTGGATAGAAAGTCTTCAAACAAGACATCACTTTGATTCTGCTCTATAAAGCGTTGGTGGATAATTTATAATCGAAACAAATCTGCCGTCTGCAAACTGATTACAGTGCTCACACAAAAGGTTGATGTTTCCATCTACATCCAAATTATGAAGTCAAAGTAAAAGCTCATAAATAACACAAAATTAACATTTTGAATACTTTTCCATTGTGTCAAATTTTCACAGATAGTCCCTGGAAGTAGCAAAGTGGACCCCCTCAAGTTTAAATTAACAGGGGAAACACTGCTGTCAGCATGTAAATTTATGTCTTAATATTATATCTTATTCAAAATGTTGGACTGTAAGTTTTGTTCTGATATTAAGCATAAACTCATGCAAAAGCATTATATTTCATTTGTTTTATTTAATTCCTGCAGTGGTTCAGGATATTTTAACAAAGGGTCATCATAAATTTGGTGGTAATGAACTGCGGATTGAATCATATCATGACTTCCTGGGAAGACTGAGCCTGTTTGATGCCCCAACTCCACATATCCCTAAACCAGTGTCAGTAGGAGTACAGGAACCTGTTATGGAATTCCTATATGGGAAAGGTAAAAACGCTCAGAAAAAGTTGCTGGAAGAATTGACCAAGGTGAAAGCCAATCTGCAGTGGCCGGACGGTTCTCAAAAGTCTCAAGCTAAACTAGAACCAGTTATAGATGACTCACAGCACCAATCATCATGGTTGAACTGGGAAAAGGAAGCTGTCAATGTTCTGACTGACTTCATGAAAGGATACAAAACCACCAGAGTTTCAGTTCCACAATCACTGTGGAAGGATGCAGTTGAGACACTTAAGAAGATTCCTACAACTTGCTCGATGGTCCTGGATACTCAATTTCATGGAATGATACTGGTCGGAGAGCAAAAAGATGTTGATGTTACTGATGCAAAAATCAATGACATCATCATAAAGTTACAGAAGGAGGCTGAATATCTTTCTTCTTTCAAAGCGGTTGGTGACACCAAAGAGGTAATATTTTGTTAGTTAAGAATACACCTTAATAACAACTATTTTCAGGAAAAGGTAATTAGTCCAAAAGTTTTTTAAAAACACCATAAAACAACTAGAACAGCAAAAGTCACATGGTGTGCACCGACGAACAACTTCAGAAACACGTAACTTAAAAGGGCAAAATGTTACTTTAAGGTTGAACAACTTTGTAAAGTTTGTGATTTTATAACATTTAGTTGTGTATTAAAAGTGTTGGTCTCGGTCTTTTCAGTCTCGAATTCTGTGTTTAAAAAAAAACAACCCTTTTTCATAGCATAATTCAAGTGCCCAGAGCCACTACTGCACACATGATATTGGATTAATTCCAAAGACATGATAGATTAAAAATAAATCTGTGCAAGTTCAATCTTTTTGCTGAAAATAAGGTTCATGGAAATTTTCAGGAACTGAGTGTAGCTGCTTCATCTTGAAAAGAGAATATACTATTTTCTCCGTGAAACAAGGGAATTTATGCATTGCATGTGGTCAGTGCCACAGTCCTGTCAATTGAGATCTGCTTTTAATATGTACCCCTCTGTCTCTCTTTTTTTTCTTTATTTGTAGTCGTATGAAAGAGGGTCACATGACCTCTTACTTAGAAGCAAGCAGGGAGACCAATTTCCAGGATATTATCCCAGTAGTTTTTCGCCCGACCAACTTTACTTGCTGCAGCAGAGACTCCCCTTCACCCAAGCAAGTCGCCTTCCTGGTAATTATGTCTGGCCCATTGCTACTCACCAACTTCCAACTGGGAATCAGAAACAAACTTTGGCCCCAAAAGGAACCTCTGCTAGTGGTATGTTGAAAAATGCAACTGATCGCAGTGGTTCAGGAGTAAAAAACACTGTTTCTGGACTGAACGTAGTAACCAAGGAAGGCATGTTCATCAAGTTGACCAAGGGAAACATTGCTGTGGAAAAGGTAATCTTAATGTACATCTTAATTTGTTTCTTCCAATAATTATATCTATAGAACTGTTACATCCTCTTGTTTGAATTAATGTAGTTGGCATCCTTCAGACTATGGATCTGCGCCCTTGGTTGAGCTGGTTGAGGTTGGAATAGTATCTCCTATGGCTGTAGAGGCCCACATGGGAGTGGCAGCTCCATTACACAGATTGCAGAATAAGGTGGTGATAGCTGTTGGACCTGCAGTTTGTCTTGCCTTCCTGTGAGCCCTATTCTCCTCTGCAACATGCCTTCCTCAAAGCAGGAGAGGCCCTTGCAGACATTTTGCCTCCATGTGCATTGTTTGGCAGCGGATGCTTCCCAGGTGTTGATGTTAATAGTTTTATGGCCTTAAGTCACGCTTATTGATATCCTTACAGCGCAGTTAAGGGCTACTGTTTGGACGTTTTCCTGATGCCAGCTCGCCATGAGAAGGTCCTTGGGAATCATACCATCCCCCATACAGCAGACATGACCTAACCACTATGCGCCTCTGTTTAAGGAGTGAGTACATGGTATACCAGCCCTCTCAAGAACATCACTATCTGGGACCTTGTTTCCAGGAGATGCAGAGGATCTGTCTCAGGCAACCCATGTGCATGGAAGCTCGAAAGCCCTCTTTCCTGACCTGCCCTCAGCTCTAGGTGTCACTGCTGTAGAGGAGCGTGCTAAGGACACACACTTTGTAGACATTTACCTTGATATGTTCAGTCAGTTTGGTGTCGGTCCACAACCTTTTGGTCAGTCTGGAAAAAGTGATGGATACCTTTCCGATAGCAATACGCCTGCTGAGTGTGTCTAGGGAGAGGTTGTCAGTAATGGTGGAGCCAAGATATGTGAGCTCATTGAGCACCTTGATCTCTTGGTCATTTACACTGATGCTGGGATGGCTCCCCAACTCCATGTCCCATAATGTTTGAGGTATTAAGACTGGTGGTGAGCCCGAATTTGTTGCATGCAATGTTGCCAGCTGAAACTCTTTCAGAGACACCTCTTGCACCCTGGTCTTGGCTTTCAGTCTTGAGATGTTGAAAAGTTGACCATCTGATCTTAAATGGAGGTAAATGCCTTCTGTGGAGGACCCAAAGGCCCACCTCAGTAAGACGGCGAAGAAAATCCCCAAAGGTGTCGGTGCAAGGATACAACCCTGCTTTACACCGCTGCTGATGTTGAATTTTGCAGAGGTTGGAGCCATCGTACACCACTGTACCCTGCATTTTTTCGTGGAACGATTTCACGATGCTGAGGAGCCTGGGAGGACAGCTGATCTTGCTGAGCACTTTGAAATGGCCATCTCTGCTCACCAGGTTGAATGCCTTCGTCAGGTCTACAAATGAGACGTAGAGTGGTTTTCTCTGCTCCCTGCACTTTTGTTGGAGCTGTCTCAGAGAAAAGACAATGTCGGTTGTTGACCTGCTTGCTCTAAACCCACACTGCGACTCTGGATACACTTTGAATTGATGTATATATATGTTGACCCTTTTGAACGAAAAATACATTTGCATGATTTTAGGCTGATTTGATGGTCAAACAAGAAAAGTCGTGTTTGGTATTAACAGAAATGCCCCGCAAGTCCGTTTCTTGACATTTTGACCTGAAGGTGGTACATCTTGTTCTGGATTCCGAGACAAATCCACACACACTAATTTGAATTTTATTTGCTGAGTACTTCTGAAGTCATCACTGGGACATCGTTTCTAATAATACGACAAGTCCTTCTAGAGTAATTATCGTGCAAACAAAATGTCTTTGTTTTAACCATTATGACCTTGACAATTTATCTTGGAGTCCAAAATCTATCAGGCTTTTGGGGAATCCACCAAATCAATCCACACACTTTAAAGTTTGGATTTGGCAATGGTATGACAAGTCCTTTCTGAATTTTTGCTCGGACAACACTTCTTTTGTATTAGCCATAGGCTTGATATTTGGCCTATAGGGTCCATAAACAATAGGTTTTTGGGATCCCAAGACCAATCCACAAACCTAGTTTGGAGTTGATATGACAACTCTTTCTCAAAGGTCAAGTTATTTCTCAGACAACATTTTCTTCGTCTTAGCCTTAATTATCTTGACAATATTGACCAAAGGGGATCCCAGGACCAATCTGCACCCTACGTTTTGTGTTGGTACAAGTCCTTGATGCTGAGATATCATTTACACATGCATTATTATATAATTATGGATATTTTGTGGTACTTTCATTGTTCCCTCTTTCTGAAAAATTCTCTGTGGAATACCACTAAAAAAAGACATCCTTTTCAAACTTTTTTTTGTTTTTCACATTATATTAAAGTTCAAGCCCAAAGTTAATGGGAAAAAACTGTCAACAAACGTCCAAAAAAAATACAGTACCTATGTATTTGCATTTAAAAACAATTGCGTCTTGCTTGTAAGTTGAAGAACCGTACTCACTTCTATTTCTGTAATTCCTAATAAGTTCTTTAGTCTTTTGAACATTCAATTCCAAGTGAGAATTATCCACCAGTCAATAGAGAGCATCACCATGATTATTTTCTGGCATAGTATTAAAAAAGCAAAAGTAAAACACTGTCTTCAGCAAATCTAACTAAAACAGAACAACTGTCCAGAACAATATCCAACCTTGTGGGGAACCTTCAAACGTCATTTCAGAACAACAAGAAAGAAAATTGATGATCCAAGCAAAGATCAAAGTTTGTAATGAGCTTTTGAGCTAAAACATAATGTTGCCTTAAACCATTCGAAATTCGTAAGCTTTTAATCTATTCATTCAAACAGGGGCACTTTATACCTTGAGAGATTTCAACTGTTATTAACACTGTTTCAGCCATCTACTGACACTTAAAAAGTAAGAGTACTATATCCATGCATGTGTAACTCTGTAAATTCTAATTTGTCATCTTCTGTGTATCTGTTGTAGGTTGATGTTATCGTGAACACAACAGGGAGCGATTTTAACCTGAAACATGGGAAAGTATCCCATGCAATATCCCTAGCAGCTGGCCCCACCTTACAGCAAGAATGTGATGAATTGAAAGCGTGTCGAGGTAGTGTTGCATCCTGGTCATTTAAAGAGACAGGACCAGGTCTCCTTACCTGCAAGAGGATCTATCATTGTGTTTGCGAAGGATACAAGCAACTCCAGTCTGAGCAGGTGAGATGTCATCAATGTAGTGGATCTAAACAGCTTGAATTACTAGTCGTTATAGCAAGGCATACAAAAATTAGGGAAAAAAGATTGCTACTGCAGCTCAGTCAAACTTAACTTCTTATAATGTAGGCTGGCTGGCATGGAGGAAGTCAAAACTGTAACCCTACGTGTTCTAAGCTTTGCATTTAAAATGGAAATTGCGCACAAAAATGACTTGTTTTAGTCAATGGCTATCAGCTTAGGTCAAACTGACGGTAATTAATAACCCCGGGGCTAGTATTATATCTCTGGCGGGTAATATCCTAGTCGTAGGTGCTTCATCCAAGCCCTTGGGGCTAGGATCCTAGAACTAGTCGCTAGTATCCGAGCCCTACGGGCCAGTATCCTAGCCCTAGGTGCTAGTATCCTTGCTCTAGGGGCTAGTATCCTAGTCATGGTGCTAGCATCCTAGCCCTAGGCGCTTGATCCAAGCCCCAGGGGATTAGTATCCTAGTATGGCTAGTATTCTATCTCTGGTGGCTAGTATCCTATCTCTGGTGGCTAGCTAGAGTATCCTAGCCCTAGGGGCTATCCTAGCCATAGGAGCTTGATCCAAGCCCTAGGGGCTAGTTTCCAGCCCTAGGTGCTAGGATCCATAGCATTATGGGCTAGTATCCTGCCATACAGAGGCATTGCATGGTGAAGTATCAACCACCATAACATGTGTATATCTCCTTGCTTGGTAGACTTTGTTGTTTTGAGAACTTCTCTTGCTATTTATTCTACTGCCGCGACTTACATTTATTCTTCGGGAGACTTCTCAGTTCTGAAAAGAACTGTCCTGCTTACTAACTACTACTACTGGTGGACGGTAGGAAATTGGCTGCGACTGTTACCTTTGCTTAGTGGATCGAGGGGACTTCTCGCTTTTAACTCCACTGTCCCGGAGTGAGTTCTTAATTGGTCTCTACGTTTTGACTAGGAAGTCAATTGTTGAAATTTTTTAAACCCATACTCCTTTTTTTAAGTGCTATCATCAAAGCATTTTAAGTAATCAATGTATTTTGGATGAAGGTGCTTTAACTTTAGATTTTTAAATCTTCTAACATTACAGTTATTGAAGAAGCTAGTGGTAGATCTGATGTTATATGCCTCTAGAAATGGCATGACCTCCATGGCAATCCCTGCACTTGGAATAGGAAACCTGAGTTATCCACCAGCTGTCTCGGCTCGCTGCATGTATGAGGCAGCTACTGAATTCAGCAGCCAACATCCAAATGGATCACTGAAAGATGTGCACTTTGTTGTGTACGACAAAGACATGAACACTATCAAGGTAACAACATCAATTAATCTTCTGGGCCCTCAATACCAAATAGTTAATGTCACGAGAACGTAAAGTCCTTACACATTGTTGCAGTATGACAATAAGTAAGCACCTGTTAAACTGTTTGTGCGCTTCTCCTTTAATATGTGCATTACAGTTCACTGTAGTATTGAAGTACACACACCGTGGAAGTGATGATAAATTTGAGTAGTCAAGATTATTCAACAACTGTGTGTGATTCCTTTAACAGCAAAAAACAGGGGGACACAAGAAAATCTGTAGAACAAACTTTATGTAGTACTCTTTAATTAACCTCCAGACCGAATGCTTATAGTCTTCTCTCAAGGCGCACAGGACAAAATACCTCACGCATCTTATGAAAACATGACATGTACAGACCCATTTATACCAGAATGATGTCATCGGATGTTTTTGATGTTGATAAATTGTCACACTGGAAGGGTATCGAATACTATGGCAGTACACCATTTTAGCGTGAGGTTAGAGACTTGTCATTTTTCTCCCACTCATAATTATGAGGACTCTATCTATTGGAAATCGCAAAATTGTGAAAGACCTTGGAGTTCCTCTTTAAAATATTGACAAGAACAGCAAGAAATGTAAACTGTTATGCAATGTTATGCAATGGCTACACTCTACCCTGGATGAACACAGCCTAAATGATGATGACTGAACCTGTATTGTTTTCAGGGATTCGAGGAAGAAATTCAACGTCGTTATACTCTATCACCTGGTGCCACTGGAGGAACTACTGGAGGAGTCACGGGTAATGCAATGAGTAAGTTGAGGAAGAAGAAGAAATCAACAGCAGGTAGTCTTGTTAATTATTTGGACCATTTTGTTCAATTATTTGCCGTGTGTTCCCGATTCTATGGTATTGTTCGCCCTAATCAAAAGCAGGTATCTCATATGTTAAACGCTCGTTGATGGACACACCCTTGAAGAATGCCCAGGATGCTACCATACCCTGAACTTCAAGAGCATGGACAGGGGTTTCCAGGAGTGTAGGCCAAGCATCTGTTGAAGCTGCCTTGATTGCCTGCACTGTCCAGCGGGTGATCGTGTCTTTCGAGGCCGCTCAGTGTGGGGGAACGGACATAATGAGAAGCTGCTTGCATTCCCCGCATTCCCCGCATATGTTTTGTGTGGTTTTAGTACCACTTAAGCGCCCGTACTGGGCACCAGAGTTTACCTTCCGGGACAGAAGACACAGAGTTCAGATCTGGCAGAAAGTTGTCAGGTAGGTGAAAGGATGATGACTGATTCTTTGTAAGAAAATCCATCCTGGGAATCAGTCGCACCCCTCCCTGTTCCCAACATATGTGCCCTAGATAAATCCTCAGCGACTGGAGTTTACTCCATCAGCGGGCGATGGCTACAGCTAGAAAAAAGCTACTTTGATCGATGCCTTGGTGAGAGGAACCTGACCCAGAGGCTCGAAGGGAGGCTTGATTAATAATTCTAGAACCTGTGAGAGGTCTATCCACATCACCAGCAGGTTGATGTGAGACGATTGGAGCTCTGGCATGGCTCCCATATCCCCGCGATTTGGCAGGGAGCTCCCTCGGTCAGTTGGAATAGAGCATCTGGGACGTTACTACATGTGGTCAATGTTGCCATAACCGAGATCCGGGCAAACTGACTTAGAAGGGAACACAAGCCCTCTTTGAGGCAGTTGAACGCCTCGTGTGTAGTTCGCATTTGATACTCGCGAGGAGGGGTCCAGATTTGTTGACGACTACACTGTAGTTCAGTTACCGTGGTGACCGAGTCGTTGTCATACTCGTCGAATCCTCCCGAAGGGTGCACATTGATACTCGGTCGGCGGCTGGAGGTCTGCTCTGGGTCTGGGGAAGACTCGGCAGATCACCCCATGGCCAGCCCTGGACCGCGCCCGGATAGGCATGGGCTCCTGTTACAGGTGCGATGCCAGGAAGACTCTGAGCGAGTCCCGGTGGCACCCCAGTGGCTCCTCTTGACATAGAGGCTGGGATTGAGCAGAAAGCCACCATAATTTTGCCTGGGATACTGAGTCCTTGTGCTGGCTCAGTTTCCCAGTACGGCCAGGTGACTTTCCTGAGGTAGAACAAGTGTTTGTTTTCTTCGTTTTCATCTTCACCGTAGTATGGGATCTGTCAGCCGAGAAGGGTGTAGTCAGGGGGAACCAAGCCCCATCGCCTTGGGGCCCCTTGAGGCCAGCAGCCTGGGTGGTTTGGGGGGATGGAAACCCGGAGTCACCACTGGGCTAAGCTGGGTCTGGGGCTCGAGCGAGCCCATTTGCCAAGCATTCCGTTCGCTGCTAGTCCGGCGCAGGGAACCTTCCCTTTACTGGCCAGCACTCACCAGGGCCGGGTGAACACCGTGCCTTGAAGGGGACACCACTGTGTCACCTAGCGTGTCCTGGGCGGGGCTCGATTCCGGAGGAAAGCACATGATGCGTCTGTTTTGAACCCCTGATAAAGATACTATCAAAAGTTGGGAGTTTCCGGATATACTGTTAATGGTCGATGCATTCCAAGCCACACCTTTCTCCATACAAAAACCTAAAAAATCCATGCCTACGTTGGGTCAGTGCTAAGAGAAAAGAGGAAGATAACATGGCAGCGAGGCCGCGGGGCTTCGTGGCTAAGACAAGAGAGGGCGCTTTTGAGTATATTTTAAAAACTCTTATCGATTTAAACCTGACAGTTAGGGAAAAATGCATTAGTAGTGGCTCTACAGTTAAGTTGATTGAAGAAGTAGACTGTTTAATTGAGATATCAAGTTAAAAGTGGTACACATTATTATTGAAACACTTTGAAGTCACAGCGTGGAGGAAGGTTAGAAGGGGAGCACTTCTGAATTTTGTTTTGATACCAAACCTACTTATATCACATGGCTCTTTGAATCAGCACTGGGCCCAATTACATGGTCCTGCAAACCAAAATGGTCAAAAATCTTCAAAAAAAGTAAAGAAAATGTCTACAATTAAAATAAGCTTTTTCAAAATACAACAAGGAACTTTTTTCATACGTCACTTAGTTACAAGGCTTTCTTCCTTTACACAGCTTGCACAGAACTTAGATGATTATACTTAAAAGTGGAGAGTGGTGGTGCTAAGTGCACATTTTCATAAACAGGGCCATTGTGTTGCACTAGTGTGTAAAAACTAGCTGGATCCGAGTGTATTTTAATGCAAGTATACTGTTTAGTAAGTTAAAGTTGTACGTTTTATTTATTGTACATTTATTTTATGTTGTAGCTGCAAGATTTGAAAATCCAACTAACTGGATAACGATGAATAAAGGAGAGTTAACCAAAATTGTGACGCTGACTGCAGGAACTGTTGAGTACAGAAAAGTCAGAACTGTCTTTCGCTCAACTCCTATGGGTGCTTTCAATCAAATTGTTGAGGTATTTATAATAACCTGGTGATTAAACTTATTCTTTTTCGTCCCTACTTCATCAAGCTCTTTTCTTCTTTATGTTGATTGATGCTTTTAGTAGAATAATATTGAGTCATTGGCCCAAAGATTAGCAGAAAGATCCACCCTGAGCAACGACATTTTCAGGGCCTTAATTTTGGGCTGAACAAAGACAATTTGACTAAATGGAGCTTGAACCTGCAACCTCCAATTAACAAGCCAGTGCTCTATCAAGTGAGCTATCTAGCCCTGTAATTGCATTCTACCTAATTTGTCAATGGGGGTATCAGTCGGAAGCCATTCATCCTGTAACTGCCGTATAGCCAGGGATCACACCCAATTATACAACACATCTGGGAAAAGGCAGCAGAGGAAAACGTCTTTTTTTTTCAAACATAAAGTAAATTACAAGTGAAACTGGCTAAATTTTAAAATAATTTTTGGTTGAACAGAGACAAATTTACTAGAGCGAAACTTGCCTGCGACCTCCGTATTAATGTGCCAGAGCTGGTCCCTTTTTTGCAATATATTTTTTCGGGAATGCCAGTCAGAAGCCATTCAACCTTTAACTGCCTTATTGTCAGGGATCACATTCAATGCAACCTGAGATGCAGGGGATCACCTAAGGAGATGCAATATTTTTTTTCTTCAAATATCAAGTAGTAAACCACAAAGAAAATGACTGGATTTTTTTTTTCTTCAATTTTTGGTTGAACGGAAAGTTTACTAGAGTGGGACTTTCTTTATTAAGACATTCCTCAATTACACAGTTAGCGAGAACTTATGAAAGACCCTTGATGAGATCCAAGGATTTACCAGCGATCAAGGGAACAATAAAATATTTTTTAGAATGCTATGACATTATGAATTAAAAACAAATTATACTGGTTGTTTTGTTTTACTAATGATTTGCAGATACAGAGAGTTCAAAATCAAGATTTGTTAGCGCAGTATAGGGTACGTAAAGCTGCACTAGAGACTCGTCTGAAAAGAGACAACGTTGAGAAGGTTCTTTACCATGGAACAGATGAGCAAACCTGCAATGACATCAGCAGGCATGGTTTCAACCGCGGCTTTAGTGGCAAGAATGGTTAGTTCATAGTTATGTGAATAAACATCATGTCGAAGTTGGTTAAAGTTGAACAACCATGCTTGCGTTTTTGAGAAAAAATACATATGGATCATGGATGTATTAATCTTTTAATGTTTGTTTACTCATGAAAGAAGGAAATAGATGGTACATGTATACTGTTTAATGTTTACAAAAATTTCAAAAGGTAACATAAATTAGCAAAAGATGTTCAACATAACCAAAGTAACCATCGCAACAAGCCAACAAGTAAAGCTGAACCAATAAACCAAGTAGCACATAACCGGGGAAACACTGAGGGTGAAACACATTCCTTCGAGAGACTGTCTCGAGTGCACAGTTTTCTAACCAGTCCAGAGAATTACATTTCGGGGAAAAAAATTTCTAGGCCAAAAACTAGGCCATATTGTACAGGTATGCTAAAAAAAACAAAAGTATCGCACCATTATCAGTTATCAGTTTTTGGGGACAAAAGTTCTCTTTCACCCTAATGTTGTGTATTTTTGTTTTATTTGGCATACATACAGGAAACCAACTACATTTATTTCTGCTAACAGTTTAATCTAACTTTCATTTAAACTGTCATTGAGGATGTCAATGTGAATAAAATGTTGTATTGAATTGAATATTTTTCATGGGCAATCAAAAAGTGGGGATACTGATGTGCTATCCCATTCAAAAAAGTAAGGGGACTTGGGGGGGGGGGGGGGGGGGGGGGGGGGGGGGGGGGGGGGGGGGGG
>JAUELU010000003.1:5230740-5246444 GCA_032357145.1 Evasterias troschelii
GTAGTCAAGGAACTTGCGACGTATCCGACGCATCGTAACTTTGATGAAATCGTTTTTATACGCATCGCAACTTAAGATGTGTAACTGGTCGTATCTTGCGTTTACGACGTCGCAGCGCTTCGTGAAATCGGGGGCTGGCATCACTACTGATCTACTCCAGATCAACGACACCAGTTACACAGCAATCGTTATTCTTGAGCTCAATAAGTTAGACGTTGACATTGCTGGTTTGCAGGAGACAAGACTCCCTTCAGATGGCAGCCTTAGGGAACAGGACTACACCTTTCTTTTGGCAGGGAAGAAAACCAGATGAACCAAAACAGCTTGGTATTGGCTTTGCTATAAACAACTCTTTGCTCTTCTCGATAGAACCGCGAACCAGAAGCTCACAACTCATCTTTTCTCTCCACTTTTCAAGCTCATTGGGCCCACTACGCACCAATCCTCTGCTCCTCTACATAGATCAAAGATATATAAGGATTTGGACTCTGTCTCAGTGCTTGAGGACCTGGACTTGCTGGGGACAATAGGGACTCTGACTCGGACAACAGGGACTCGACTACAGCACTGGTCGTATAAAGAGGAGTACCGGTCGCTGACCTCCTGTACTTGTTGGAGACTACAATTCCCGGGTTTGATCTGGTCATGATTCTCGACAAAACTGCGTCGGTTACTTCTGCATAAGAAAAAATAAATAAACATGGACAGAGGCTGCTGGAACTTTGCTCCTATCACAATCTCTGTATCACAAAGACATTCTTTTCCACTAAATCCTGCCACAAAGTGTCATGGAGGCATCCCAGGTCTCAACACTGGCACCACCTGGACCTTGTCATCACAAGAAGATCATCACTAAACAGTGTGGACATCACCCTCAGCTACCACAGTGCTGATTATGACAACGACCACTCCTTGGTCGGAAGTAAAGTGCAACTCCAGCCAAAGCGTAACATACCATTCCAGGCTGAACTTGCAATCCATGTCCTTTGTGAGCACTTCGTTGATTCCATCAACTAGGCCCTCTAGGACTGTCCATCAGCCTGCGCCAAAGAGATGGATTTATATCAGCGACACTTTTTACAACACAGCCATGGATACTTTAGGCAACCAAAAGAAGCAGAACCCAGATTGGTTTTAGGTTGGAATCGCAGAATCGGAACCCATCACTGTTGACTGAAACATCCGCAGCATGTACGAAGACATAAAGAAGACCCTAATTGAGTCCACCACAAGCAAGACCGCACCACTCAAATCATCTGCTGGCGACATCAGCACAGATGGGAAGATTTGGTGAATATTTCCAGGAACTTTCCTCACAGGAAAACATTGTCACTGATGTTTCAACCAAGAGCATCGAGAGGATGCCTGTCATGGAAGAATTCGACACCCTGCCATCCGTAGAAGAGTTCATAAAGCCTTGACTCCTTTGCCTGCGAAGCTATAGCACACGAAAAAAAAATGAATCGCATCTGTTGTAATAAAAATAAGCAAAACACAACCCTTCTTTACCACCTCCTTGAGCTGCTCTGCCAGTGTATGGAAAGAACAACCAGTGCCTGAGGGCATGCAGTGCCAATCTCATCATGCTTTACACACACAAAAAAAGGCCGCATTGACTGCAATAACTATCGAGGGAAGGCATTCACTTAAGTGGTCCTCAACACGCTGCATTCGCTTGCTGCTAGCATCTCGCTTGATTCACAATGTGGTTTCAGAGCAGGAAGGTGACTTGAGATATTATTCTCTTTACGCCAACTGCAGGATAACTGCCGCAAGCAGAGACAACTATTGTACTTTGCCTTCATTGATCTGACAAAGGCCTTCAATCTTGTCACGCTCCTTCAGAAAATTGGGTGCCACCTAAGAAACTCAACATGATTATGTCCTTCCTCAAAGACGAGCAAGGCACTCCCCCGTCATCGGCAACCTTCCCAATCAAAAGTGGAGTGAAGCAGGGCTGTGCACTTGCTCTCATACTATTTGGCATCTTCTTCTCTGTGCTGCTGTTGCACGCCTTCAGGTCATCAGGGGATGGCATTTACCTCCACTCAAGAAGCGATGGAAAGCTGTTTAACCTCTCGCATCTTTGAGCAAAGACCAAATTGCGGGAAATCATGATTAGAGAAATGCTGTTTGCAAATGCTGCTCTGACATTGCATTCCGAAGAAGCTCTCCAAAGGCTTATCAATCGCTTTGCATTTGCTTGCGCTGATTTTGGCCTTACTTTCAGCCTCCGGAAGACACATCATGTGGGTAGGACATTAGTAACTTCCCCAGAATCTGCATTGGTAAGTTCACCCTCGAAGTTGTGGAGGACTTCACTTACCTAGGTTCCAAGATCTTCATAAACCTATCCCTTGATGCCGAATTAAATAAACACATCGGCAGAGCAGCAACCGCAATGGCTCGACTTTCCAAGAGGTTTGGGAGAACACCATGCTGACCACCAATAGTAAGCAGAAATCAGTCGTGTGCTTAGCACATGGCGTCGAGCCATGGGCACTAACACACTCCAAGAGCGCCGTCTAAATATGTATTTCACTTCATACGCTGCCTCGGACGAATCCTGAAGATCACATGGATGAACGGTGGATGTCCCAAACAAGGATGTCAGCCGAATGGAGGATGGATGAATCCCCAAAGACTTGCTTTACGAAGAGCTTAGAAGACCGCCCATACGCTTCAAAGACATTTGCAATCGTGACATGCGGTGCAGATGCTGCAGCACTAAAACAGATTGACCAACATTACAGCGCAACCCTCCATTGTCTCTCGAGACAGACGGATGCCAACCAACCAACCAACCAACCTACCACATTTATCATCAGACATGGCACATTGTTATTTGTACATGTACATTGCATGAAAGACACGCATTTAAGTACATGTCTTTAGTATTCTGTCATTGAAGAGAAAGTAAAACTTCAGTTCATGTTGATATAGGACCTAAATAAAGATTCATGGCTAAATACTCTGCAGAAAGAAGTACTTTAAAAATGTGCACTTTCAGTAATTTCATGACTCAATTTTTTTTTGAAACTGTGGTCTCCAAGGAACAAATAAATGTATAACTTGCATGTTTAGAATAAAATGTAGAACGATTGGGGTAAAGTCATATACACCCTAACCCTAACCCTATTTACAGTAAGTAATTTATATGTGGTTGAAACAAGCTGTGGATGGCCATTTCATTGTAGTCATTTTCCTAATGCAAAATAGATAGTTGTTAATTGGTCAACGTTATTAAGGATACGAAACATTATACCAATAAATCGTTTATGAGTACAATGGTGAGAATATTTTCACGAGTTGAAGATGAATGTTCTATACAACGAGGTGAATGAAACATTCCATCTTTTAACAAAAGTAGCTATTTGTCATTAAAGAAAAAGACAGTAACCAACTTGTACATGATTGAATTATGGCATTCGCTTCAACTGTAGAAGGTCGGTTTATAATTGGTCATACAATGATAATCAGTGAACACTGTAGAGCACCTGCGACTTCAGCAAATAGATACTGGTTCCTTGGCGATATATCTATTAACTGTGTTGATTGCGCTTCTCATAGTTTTCAGACTGGCCGACACGTGTTGTTGTCTAGCGTGCAGGAGTGCTAAAAGGAAGGGATAATGCACGCTAAATAGTACCAAAATGCATCCTTAATCAAGTTGGCCACGAATTGGACTGATTACTTTAAACATTGCCCATCAGTTAATTTAGTAATCTATCTTGTGTTAAAATATTCAAGAAATATTTGAGATAAAGTGATAAACTGACTGATTAAAGTTTATACTTAGTAACTTTTTGATTGAACTACCCCATATAAAATAGTTGTGAAGTGCATTATTTTGAAACCACACTGTTTGTTGACTTTATTATTTTATTTTTTTAAAATGATTTGTAGATAGAGAGAGTTCAAAATCAAGATTTGATGATGCAGTATCAGGCCCGTAGAGTCACACTAGAGCATCGTCTGAATAGAACTAATGTTGAGAAGGTTCTCTACCATGGAACAGATGATCAAACCTCTAAAAAAATCAGCAATCATGGTTTCAACCGCAGCTTTTGTGGGAAGAATGGTAAGTATATTACATGTATAATTTACAAATAGTTATTCTCAATCAATACAGCATCAGCATAGTTTAGCTGGTGCAATATTGGATCAAGCACTCAATATGGTGTGGTTTTAAATGTTTTTTATTACAAGTTATTACTAATCGTAAGGAGACCAGACGACACACATTCAGCTACTAATCTTGAATGATTTGAGTCCAGGGCTTGGGCACAGTCTAACTTAAGTCACTTAGATGGTAACTTTTAAACCTGTGACTTAACTCAAGTTACATTAGCAATTAGAGTTTAACTCGGACTTAACTCAAGTCACAAAACTAAGGGTTATTACAATTTTATATTTTTCCTTAGCAACTGCATGTGGAGATGGCACATACTTTGCTGTCGCAGCACGCTACTCTGCACAATCCAAGTATGCTACACCAGATGCAAACGGCACACAGCATATGTTCGTGACAAGAGTTCTTGTTGGAGATTACGTCAGAGGCCACCGAGGAATGATCACTCCACCTTATAAACCACAGAGTCCATGTGAATTGTTTGACAGTGTGGTAGACAACATGACTGCCCCGGGCATTTATGTAATCTTTCATGATGCACAGGCATACCCAGAGTATCTCATCAAATTCCAGTAGCAAGGAGTCAGTTGATGCCTTTGTCTTCACCTGATTTCAGGCTTTTTTAAACGTCTCTTTCCTTTCCATTCAAATTTTCTCTAAATTGTTTTCTTAAAAAATGCCATTATGTACCAAAACTGCAAGACTTTTATGATCAGACTACTGTTTGGTTTATTATAATATTATGGTCTGTAAACCTGCAAATAAAACGTAGCACGCTGTATCATTCAGGGTGCTTCATATAAGCTGCTACCAATTTTACAGGACCAGTTTTTTTTGTACTATGACATCCCTGTAGTATTTTTTTTTTAAAGGGAGTATAGGGTGTAAATTAGTGCAACTGTTATCATTAAATCGCTCAGGCAAGGCATTTTTGCTAGCATGTCGTCTCGCCTCAACCCTGCCGTATACATTTATCTTATGTCACTGTACACAAAATAGCCTGGACTTAAATATGATTTGCCTTGTGTGGTTGGATCAGCCCCCGTTCTTCTGAATCCATAACTTGGCACTTTGGCAATCGAATATAAGAACAGAAAGAGCCAGCTGCAAGTTTTGCAAAGATAAGTTGCCGAAACTGAGCGATTTCTTCAGCAGAACATCAAACTTAACAATACAACTAATATAACTGCAATGTGTGCACAAAGCAAAAGTGCTTCCAAAACTTATTTAGGCCTATAGCGTTACGTCAGGCTCTTTATGTTATTTTTCTCTTGTCTTCAAATTCCTTGAGATGGATATACCCAGACCGGATGATCCGGGTGTTCGCAGACATTTTGCAGTTAAACTTATCAGGCGAGACACGATAGCTTATTATTAATGTTAGTTTTATTATTATCATTATTATTAATATCATTATTATTAGCATTTATTCGGCCAAGATTTCAACAAACTTTACAAGACAGCAGTACCGATAAAATATGGGAGCAGAAAGCATTCAAAAAGCAGGGGTTAAACAGGGATTTCGGTGACAAAGAGGGGTGGGGGGTTGATGGAAGAGGCTGGCCTGACCACAAGAAGTTGCAAACACAAAGGAAAAAATGAAAGGTTGGAAGATGGAGAACAAGTAAATAATCAGTAAATAAGGCAAAATAAAAATGAGGATATCACACTCTGTGGGGGAAAAGGAGAAGGCAAAGACAAAAGGTAATTATTTTTTTCCTTCTTGGATGTTCAAACCATGGAGTTGAATGGTCTGGAGGCGCCTTATCCACAGTTTCTCCCTACTCAGACGCACAGTCTCTCTATGGTTACCTAGAATGCTGATGAGGGCAATTTATCGTATAACTGTTTTAGTTGTTTGTATCTAGGATATTATGCAACTCCAGTTTGGTAAGATAAAATCTTACCAATATTGTTATAAAAAAATACCTTAAATGATAAAGGTGGTTTGCCATTGAAATAACATAGTTTTTATACATTTAATTTTTATACAAAATACATTATACTTGAACTCAAATAAAATTGTTTTCTATTTAGTCTTTCTCCATGTTTTACTAGGAACTCTTTGCTAGCATTGTATTCCACAACGACGAGGAACACTTATTGAGACCCAACTGTTTATTGTAACATGCCTTCAGTTAAATGCACTTTTGGTTTCTTACTTTGATCCGAAGAATGTTGATCTTAGTGACGTTAAAATGTTAGTTGTCAACAACAAGATGACTACGGTCAACTATCTGTCCTTTCAACAGCTGATAGGAAGATTCTTTAATTTTCAAAAACAGTAATTAAATTCCTAAGATTTTTGAACAGTTAGGACAAACCGTTCGTAACTTGATACAAGTTTTTTCAGGGAAATATTTTGCTACTTTATTTGTATGTTACATATAAAAAGTTGCAACTATGACTGGAAAAGTTTGGTACATTAAGCAGTCTTGTAACGGGTGCACTTTTGTCCTGTAAACATTTTCAAAGTACACAATTAAGTGAAGCATCTCATGAAATAGCCTATTTTCTATTAAAATTAAAGAACCTTGGATGGCTTTAACAGTTTGTCGATTCTTATCAAACTTGTGATTGGGAAGAATATTGGAGACAGTCTTACGGTGGTTAATTAGCTGTCAGCCAAGACGATCATGTTGGAAGACTGAGATAGCTTGATGACACGTATCGTATGTCTAAAATATATATGTCATAACGGTGTTTACTACTAAAATGTGTGGATGATGTTTTTTAAAACCGATTCTCAATTCTCAAAACTCAATTTTATGAATCATTGAAATTATAATTCAGTTTCTCGTATCTACATGTTACATTTTACACGTAATAATTAATATCTACACTAAATAGTGGTTCTATTCATGACCACTGTTTTATAATACAGATTTTTAAAAGCATTATAGCCCTGTGTGTATCATCAAGATGCTGAATTATAAACCTACCCTCAAGACGGGTTCCAATTAGTTTTTAGAAATCTGGGGCAAACTTTATAGCACTGCTGGTAAACAAATCTGTGTGCTAACTATAGGAGAAAAATGTGCTTAACCATAAGCGTATTTCACAGGTTAGCCCAAAAATTAGGCAGCCAGCTGGCACAATCACCATGGATTTGCATTGTTGCTATGTCATTCAATTTCAAACAGTAAGCACCGGAAGGTTAGCATGCCTGTTCGATTGCTATCGGTTAGCAGCTCTATGAAATGGAAACTTGCTAAGTAAGCACATAATCAGCTGCTAAGCAGCTCTATGAAATTGGGCACAGATGAGCAGAGACGTTGGCTAACCACAAACGCTTTTTATAGACCAACTCGTCCAATCCAAGGCAACGTCACTTTAACGCCCTGTACGATGGTGCTGTTTATTTTCAAAGCTCATAGTCTCACAAGTAAAGGGTCAAACAGTAAATCCCAAAATAGCAACATATCCCAATACAAAACCTGTCTAACACATTTACACAGTACAATCGGCAAAGTCATGAACCCAATCTCAAATGAGGTGAACCCAGCGTTGATTCTACTGCTGATACATATGCTGGGAAATAATTTGTTTAGAAAGAGCAACCATGACCACACATAGCTAGGCCTATATGAGAAAACAACAAAAGTTGTGATCAGGCCTGTACACACAAGCCTTGGTATACATTCAGTCCTAAAACTGCAAGAACTTATCACACTTGTAAGTTGTAATGTATCTTACTTAACATTGAAGCAAAATGTAAACTTGGGACGAGGGTGTTTATTTTTTAGAAACCCCATTTGCCAATAATGCCCGAGTTTGTGCGAACATATGGGCTTAAAAATAACACGAACGTCAGTTGGGCACCATAATTCTTACCCTAATACTCAGTATGGTTAGTTGGAAGTTTAAATACGTACGAGACATGCATTACAGTCAATTTGTATGAATTAACACAATTCGATACATGTATGCATTCAGTCTACCCTTCTTTCTACCGGTTAGCCCAATGACACGAAAATACCTTTTGTCACGAGACGAGTTCAACCAATCGGTGATTCTATAGGGGAAAAGGGGAAGTCCCCCTCGCACGCAACAGTCTCTCCGTTTTGTGCATGGTCGAGTATGACACTGACGACAAGAACTTACCGGAGAGTATTGTTGCTTTGCAGGGGAAAGCTATAGACGCCATGATAAAATATTAATGATTGCCGCTTTTTTATGACGTTGGCAGTTAAAGACATACGTTATTCTGTTTGGAGAAAGAAATCGTGTGCGAAAAATCATGGCTCCAAATCAACGTGAACACTATGCAGTTGTTGTGAGGCTCTCTCTACATGTGTCAAATGCAAACAGACAACAAATCAGTGATAGGTTGTGCAATTATTTTCAGTCCAGACGGGGAGGCAGCTGCGACGTGGAGTGCATTCGTTTTGGGGGTGAAGATGCCCATGGATCTTTATACAGAGTTGCTTTTGTTGAACAGTCTGGTAAGTTGTACTTAAGTTTTTAAAAAACTCCTCCATCTGTCTGTCTAAATGATTGATAGTGAATTAAAAGCCCAATCTCATAGCTGTTAATTAACTGGTGATGGTATTTATTTTCAGTCGAACACATGGAAATACTATGTGCGATGCCACTGTTCTGTTGATTCAAGACTGAGCTGAGTAAACTGACCGACAAAGCATTACAAGAGTGACTTCTAGAAACAATAACTTATAAGGCTCCCTACAAAGGTTTAAGGGGTCAAACATTTTTGGCCTCCATATAATTAAACGCTATACGTTTTCAAAATGGTCATCGATAGATCAACATTTTCGAGTCACACCCAGCAATAACTTCAGTTTCCCAACACACTTGCAAACTCAACACATGACAAACCCGAATGGTCGAATCAACTATTCCGTGAAAATGGCGTATGGGCTTCCGACACATACCCAGTTGTGCGCTATGCATGAACGGCGCTAGACTTGGCCCAAGACGTCGGTGATTGATAGTGGATAGTGTACTGCGCTCGGTTACAAATCGTTATAGCGCGCCCTCTTATCCCTATAGATTACAGACGTTTTGCCCAAGACTAGAATTGCGCCTGCTGAAGAGGCAAGGAATTTTGTAACACTGGTCCGACAATTCGGGTTTGTCATGCACCGAGTGTGCTTTGACAGCAAACAACCATGAACAATGAGTAAGAAGTTTCTTTTCTTTGAAAATGTTGAGTCATGTAACTGTTATTCCCTAATTATAGTGGCGTCTAATACATTTGAGGTCAAGCTGTTCATGTTTTTGTGCGTGTGTTTTGAAATTCAGTGCATATTCTGAACCAACTTACATTTTCTTCTGCACAGATGCTTGTAAAGTGGTGGCAAGGTCTGATCATGAGTTGGACGTTGATGGAATCAAGATTTCCCTAGAAGTGCAAGGCTGCCAAGCACCCCCTGGTACTTCAGTGTCTTCATCTTCAGAGGTACCTTCAGATTATGTTGATTTTTACTCCTTTGTCTGTAATCAGTCAAATGGGGTTTACATAAATTAATTGGAATTTACATGGGTTATAGATGTATTTAACAGAATTGTCAATAAAGTTGATGTGGGAAATGTTAAATTTAAATTTTTGGATAAAGAATGTTATTGGATTTACCCATACACCGATGTGTGTAAAGCATTGTTAGTACTCATATCAGCACATTCCAGTGGAATTTTGTTTCATCGCACTCGGGGAAAGTACTGAGTATACTGTGCTTTTACAAACATTGGTGTATGGGTAAAATTAAACAATGCTGATGTTGGTGAGACACAAGTCCTCAGACAGTATCAAACACTTCATCAGCCGAAAAGAAACTTCACAAAAGATGGAAATGCATTTTGCTGTAGCAGTGTTGTAGGTCTCGAGATAAGTTTTGCCGGTCTCGGGTCTCGATTCCCCTTGTGTCTCTGTCTCGGATCTTGAGGTCTGTGTCTCGGACCTTGACTACAAGACAGGGCTGTAGCATTTATCAGGGCAATTTTCACCTTAGAGTTTCCCAAAAATTTTCAATTCAAGTTTCTGCAGCATCTCAAACTGTATTCAAGTTTGTTATCTTAAATTACACTTTTTAGCATTCAAAAATATCACAAATTACTTTTTCCATCTTGTTCATGTTTTGACTGTCCATATAGTTCATTCTTGGTTATCTCCTATAGTTGCTCACAGTCTTAATCTCAAGATTCATGTTTCAAATAAGACACTCTTTTCATTCTGCTGGACAGACATTATCTTTGATGAATTTTGTGAATAGTATGATTGTTGTAAATAACAATGTACTATTGAAAACCTGATGTTTAAAATAATTCTTGCACTTTATGATATTTTCAGGGAATGGGAATTCAGTGTCTTCATGTGAAAAGATAACATTTCCAACATAATGCCTGTGGCATCATATTCTGGCTGTCACTGTATAACTGGATTCTGTCTTGGGCTTACAAATCACCTCATTTGGAGTGGCTTGATTACAGGTCACATTAAAACAACTGATTGTTGCCATGGTCAAGCTTGTGATCTGCTTTCCAATCTTTAAAACCATCCTCGCTTACTTTTTTTCCCTTCAGTCAGTTGGGATTTGTTGTTATGTTTCGTTTTATTGATTAGTCCGTGTATGTTTTGATTTGATACTTTCAGATATCAACAAGGCCAGGGACTCGTCCTTCTAGAGCTGTTACAGAAATTCCTCACCTGACTGCTGCAGACATTCAAATTGAGAGAGAAGAATACGGGGCAACAGGTGGTGTCAAGGTATAAGATACAAAATTTACTCTGTGTAGGCCTTTCTGTAACTTATGTTTTAAGATTATAATTGTTTACCATAAGACATTTAAGGGGTTGTGGGTACCAATGTAGATTGGACAGTACAGTGGGGCTGACCATAGACTCGGGTACCAAAAGATGCACTAGACAGTCTGGCAGGGCTGGCCGAAGACTCGGCCACTAATGGTGCATTAGACAGTCTGGCGGGACTGGCCATAGACACAGGGACTAAAGGTGCGCTAGACAGTCTGGCGGGACTGGCCATAGACTCGGGTACTAAAGGTGCACTAGACAGTCTGGCGGGACTGGCCATGGACTTGGGTACAAAAAGTGCACTAGACAGTCTGATGGGACTGTCCATAGACTGTTAACTTAATCAGCCTTTGAGAAGTTTAGCTTGGAAACGTTAGTTTAGCTTGGAAACTATATGCAACAGCCAATTATCAAGATTTACAGCTCTTGTTGTTCAGGGTGTGATTTTCCAGGGAAATAACAGCTCAAAATCAAGACAACTGCTTTATATACATACTATTTCTAATCACTCTCATACATACAAACTATTATACTAGGAAAGTTTACAAGATTGCCCAGAGGAAGAAGATGAGAAACTGGTTGAGGTGACTGGCTTGAAATTAACCAAAGTTGATGAGGTCCTGAAACTTTCTTTTGAAAATCCACACATATGTGGAGGAGGTGCAATAGAAACGTTGGAGAGAGATTTTAGGACTGCGGGGGCCATCAGAATAACCTTCACAAACCCGTTAGGTAAGTGTTATGTCTAACTTTAAAGATATCCCAGTGAAGATTAATGATCAAAATGGAAATCAGGATAAAAATAACAATACTTTTCAATTATTCAAATTCAGTCCATTAACCTTAAATCTATACAATAATTAGTAACAAACTATTATTTTTCTGTGATATATTCATCAACAGCTGTTACTTCTGTGGTGTCTGAGAAAGAGCAGATGTTATCACAAACCACTCTGAAGGTCAAACTCATCACCAAGAAGAAACACCAGCTACTTTCGACAATGACAAAATGTGTGTTTCTGAAAGGAATACCAGATGGATGTACAACTGATTATTTGAAGCTTTTAATGGAATATACAACATCCATGGAGGAGGAACCAATGATACAGTTTGGAGAGAAGCCTGGAACAGCTATATGTACTTTCTCACGTGATATTCCCGGTAATATTGCCAGTTACTTCCCCTATTTGTCTTAGTAGGTGTGGTATTTGTCAAGGTTAACGCTCGTTAGTTACAACTACTCTATGGAGACAGTTGTACCTTTAGGGATCATTATTAAGAGCATTGACATAAGGAGCTTTTGAATCAAGTTTCAATATTAGAAAAATATTTAACAATGTTTTTACTTCGACAATAAGTGTGAGGAGCCGATCTGCACTGCTTGGTAATGTCAGGGTTGGTGGCTAACTTCTGTCCATTCTGCTACAAGCCACCAAACAAAGTCATCACCATAGACTGGCTCCACTCTCATTTATAAATACCTTTAACTAAAAAGAATAGTAACAACCATTGAAATTTTGGGGTTTTCATTTGCCATATGGGAAATATCTAGGCCATATGGGCCAGGGCGGACCCATATGGGGCCCTTATGGTGTAGGGTTATGGTGTGAGGCTATGGTGTGGGTTATGGGGAATACTTCCATATAGAGCCCATATGGGGAAATATGGGCTAGCTCATATGGAAAAATATGCATTGTCCCATATGGGTATCATAATAGGGAATGGGCAGTCCCATATGGGCAGAATATGCAGTGGTCAATATGGGTATCCTTATGGGGAAAACACGGGCACTCCCATATTGGAAGAATATTCAGTGGCCTTGGGTATCATATGGGGAAAATGTAGACATTCACATATTGGCTGAAAATGCCCAATATGGGAAATTATAGACAATCCTATACGGGCAGGAATGCTCATACGGGTGTCGTATTGGAAAGACCTTGGCATAGATAATTCATAAAAAAGATCTCGGCCATTACGGGGTTTAAATTCTAGTTTAGAATATATAATTGTGTTTAATTTAGCAAGCCCAAGGGTTTATGATCCTTCCCATGGGTTTTGGTAATTTCCTCTGCACAAACGTGGCTGAAACAATTCCCTATGTTGATAAATATAATAGCAACAATATTTAATCTAAAGCGCAAGTATCTACCAATAAGGTAATCAAGGTCATAAACAAGCAAAAATATGTTAAGACAAGTTTTGAAGTCTTTGAATTATGTGACCGATTTATGTAGCATTTAACGAGTGTTTACAAGGTGCTGTGGTGCATCCGGCAGCCACTGTCAGAAACACAGTTACAAATCCCATCTCTTAGCAATCAGTGTATCTGGGTTCTTTTACCAAATAAATAAACCAAAAGGGACGTGCATTACACAACCCACGAGACCTATGGCTTTTTGTCCAATCCGAAGGACGAGGAAATAGTGGTTAAGTGTCTTTCTTTAGGAAACAAGTGTCAAAACCAGGACTCGAGCCCACACTCTGTTGATAAGATACATCAGAGGCCGAGTCCAGTGCTCTTGACCGCTCTGTCACTACTAAAAACTTGTGTGTTGTAATTTACAAAAATTAAAAACACTGTACATTTATTGTTAACTATACTTGTAGCTGTTTTTGTACAAAGTACATTCTTTCAGAATTTGAGATTTTAAGAAGAAGACAAATTAATTTCAGATTTAATTGTTGTTTACTTGTTTATGTCTTTCTTTTTGTTCTATAGACATGGAGGCTGCTATTAGACGAATTTCTGAGAAAAAAGTCAGAGGAGCCACAGTAAAGGCAGAGAAATGTTATCAGTCTGATGCCATCTTAGTCCAAGGTTTGTTTACGTTATGACACTTACACAATTACAAGGTTGAACTAATCTATTCCAAGAACTTGTTCTCGTTGAGATTCTTTGGTTTTAATGCAATGATAACTCGAACCCTTTGACTTGTTAAGTTGTTATACAAAGTGGATGATGTTCCTGGGAATCGCATACCTCTCCCTGTCTTTTTCTTGTAGTGTCTTGATATACATTTTAGCTCAGAAAGTCTCTACAATACTACACCCGTCTCACCTTTTTCTTTTTTGCTCTTAAGGACTCTCACAAGACATAAGTTTAGAAATTGTTGAGCTGTATTTTGAGACCAAGAAGAAGAGTGGTGGCAGTGGAGTGACAGACGTACAGCCAGGACCCGTGGATGGACAGGCAATCGTCTACTTTGAAGACTGGAGGGGTATGTAATTCACAAAGTCAAAAATCGTCTTTATATTTTTAAATAACTCCTGCTGCCTGTTACTTGACATGAAACTGGACGTATCTGAATCAGCCATGGGCGATGTAGAGTCACCTTGAGGTCACATGGTCTAGGATGCAACCTCAACCCTTTAAGTTTAGGTCTCAAGACCTTTACCCTATTTCACAGCGATACTTAAAAGGCACCTGGCAGTGGTATTTTGTCAAAATAAAGCTTTTGTCATTAATATATACATTTTTATAAGTGGAATGTGAATAAACAATTAACTAAGGATACAAAATTGTATTTTTATTTTAACTACCATTTTAAAAACAGGCCCCCCTTTACATGGCGCTGTTCTTGACGTCATCGAGGCAGGACAAAATATGTAGTCTGGCCCTGTACATTACGTCTGGGTACTTGATCAGTATGATGCGTTTTCGTATTCGGACAGTGTACAGTCGACTAATACGAGACGCCAGTTTATACGAGGTTTTTCACCGGTCCTGTATGCGCGTTTCTATGTCTTAAAAACGGAAGATACAAGCATGGTCATAATGAGAACACAGATAATACGAGGTATTGTTTTTCCTACTTTGCCAAACTATCATATCGGCCCATCGGCGTGCCGCGGAGTCGTGGCATACAGCTCAAGTCGATCCGAACACCAGAAACATTTCGCTGGTAACCTAAGCGTCACTGCAACTTCCCTTGCACACTACTACCAACGAAAAAATTCCTGGTGTCCAAGCACGACGGGATATCCAAGTGTACGCTGCATAGCGCTGAAAACGACGTCGGACCACTTTGCCCTCGTTAGCCTGACTTTCGATGCCCGTAACTGCCTATATTTGGGATCTGCAGGGAAAAAATGCAGGCTGTTCCAATCTTTAGTCTTTTTGCTGCATCCAGCAGCAATTTTTGCCGGAAAATTACAAGAAAAATCCCCTTTTTGGATAACCAAACGAAAAGTACAATCTCACTACTTACACGTGTACATACAACGTAAATGCAGGCAAGTTCAAGGGGGTCGATGTTCGATCGAGACACAGTCTTCCTTGATTGACGTCACAAAAGGGGATTGGCGGTGTCGCCCCAAACAACTTTATCTATTTTCTTTTTACATATACTGACAAACAATTACTCAAAGATTTGTTTTATTGTTAATAATAATAATACTCTTATGTTAAAAACATATATATATTTCCAGGTGACTTTAAAGAATGCAACATACCAAAGTGTTATAATCAAGAATATGGAAAAAAATGTGTCAGCTTTGTTAGCATGTAAACTATTTTCCATCAAATCCTTAAGTATTTAAAATGTTGGACTGTAAGGCTAATTTAGCTCTTCACTAAACCATCTCAAATTACGCATTATGTTTCAATCCTTTCTTTTCATTTCTTCAGTGGTTCAGAATGTTTTAGCAAAAGGTCATCACAAACTTGGTGGTAATGAACTTCGGATTGAATCATATCATGAATTCCTTGGAAGACTAAGCCCAATTGATGCCCCATCTCCACATATCCCTAAACCAGTGTCAGTAGAAGTACAGGAATCTATTATGGAATTCCTCTATGGG
>JAUELU010000003.1:5275349-5292627 GCA_032357145.1 Evasterias troschelii
AGAAACAATGGATCTTAATTATCCGCTAATAAAAACAGTTCATGATAGACACCATCTTTGGTTTAGGCTTAGGGGCAATGTCAAGCATTCTGATTAGTCTCTGCCCCCAGAGTTCACCGACCAATCATGCAAGGAACTCTATAAAACTTCTGCATGCCCCACGCAGTATTTACGCAAAAATGTGTAGTTGTGTTTGTCAAAAAGTTACTATAATTGTTCCCAAAGATGGCCAACTTTACACTGTGTGGTGTTGAGCAGAAACTATACTATGTTGGTGGTAAAAACAGAGAATGCTGCTTCAAGGACCCTTCAGTTCAGAACTCCATTCGGTGTAGTGTCTGTCATACATAAGATGGCATCAAATCACAACACAACTTCATGTGTTACCCCCCAAAAAAACATATATCTTCTTAAGTACTGACTCTACTTAAATAAATATATTATATTACTTAAGAAAAATAAACAGTTAAAAGACAAACTCTCTGCCCTATATGACTCTACTTACGGTCAGATGATAATATATGATTATTTTAAAACGTCAAACCTGTGCATTAGAAACCATCCGTGTCATCCGTTTGCGATGGGGAGACCTTGACTTTTCTTATTCCACTCGTAAACATTGCTGGCTTGTGCGATTGCTAAACAAAAACAAAAATAAAAGTGCTTCATAATTCCCAGCATTATCAGCAAGAGGTTGAGGTCCAATTCATTCATATATAGGCTAGAGCTGATTAAGCAAAAAAAGTTTGTTTCAACATTTTTTGTTTAGCAAAACTAAGAAGGAAACCAGTCAACTTCATACAGCTGCAAAAAGCACAAAAATCAGCTAAGCACAAAACAATTTAGAATTTTGCTAACAAGGTTTACCAGCCATAATAACATAGTCACATACACCGTTTTTGACTAGTTCCCTGCAAAGTTTTGCTTGAAAACTTGTAGGCACAATTTTCTGCTTAAGCAGCTCCATTAAAGTGGACCCTGCAGCATGGGCTAAAACCACATGGTAATAATAAACGCTTACCATTTATCAACCTTTTATCACTACAAGCTGTCCAGAGAAATCCTTGTTTCAAAAAAAAACACGGTACGATACAAATATTATTCCCCTTCTGTGTTTTTCCTTGATTGCCCAATCACAATAAGCTTAGTGATTGTGCAAAAAAATCCCCACACTGAAACACCAGTTTCTTCTATGCTTTTTCAAATACATCACCGCCATGTTTAATGAAGTTTCCAAAGGTTGGTTGTAAAGTATGTTAGTTGAAAACAAGAGAATGGGAACAAATTTTTCTCTTTCCCAAACCAGTAAAGCGTCAAATGCTTATTGGGAAGGTCCAAAGTCCAATTCAGTTTTCAGATGCAATCAATTTAAAAAACAGCTATAGTCCTTATGAAAGTGGGGGAAAAATAACGAGTCTATAAAATTACATTAAAACAGTGTAAAATGCCATTGTTTTTTAAACCCTTCCAGTGCAAATCTTGTAAAAATCCAAAAAATCCATAAATGACGTCACATGGGTCAGTGCATTGAATTTGACCTGTTGACGTATGCATAAATTTCTTTTTGGAATGTACAGACCCATTTGGTGTTAATATGCAATGACGTCATGCTTTAAATTTCGCTCTGAAAGAGTGTAAAACAAAATAACATTTGAGACTTGTACAAATCAACTTCGCATTTTCCCCACTTTCATCAGGACTCTTATCTATTGAAAAATGAGTGTGAATTTGACTTTGGCGCCCCTCTGATTGTGATAACATTAAACACAGCACAAAATAACAACAGCAGCAGAGAAGAAAGGAATTCAGAAGGAATTCACATAAAAAAGAAGAGACACTGTTGCTCCTTATAATTATTGTTTCATGCTTAAAACACTCAAATCTCTGTAACCGTCTAACGCTTTGACCCTAGCAGAGTCTTTCTCACAGGCCATGAGGAAGCACATGGGTCGAAACGTCAGGCCATTACCCCTTCTTGCATTTGTTATAACTAAGGTAATTATGGTTGGCAAGCAGTTTGCAACCAATACGTCCTTGCTATATTATATTTTCATTTCAGTGGTTGTATAGCTTGTTAAATTCACAAACCCTTAACGAAGCAATGTAATTGTTTTGAAAATGTTTGTTGCCAACTGAGATAAACCAAGTTTATGTGTTAATCCTAATATTAACTGTTCGTGATTTACTCTTTACTGATTATGGTCATGCTTTCTGCCTACAGTATTCACCTTTATTCACACTTCCCCTCATAAAAACTGAACTCAAAGAATGCTTTGTGTAAATATCTGTGCGCTTCTGCTTTTAGGCAAGTCGTGTAAGGACATATTGGAGGCAAATTTCAGCTTTCCTATCGGTTGATCTTGATAACTTTGCCATCAACTGACATAGAGAGCATAACAACTAACACAGATGACAATTAGCCCTCCCCGTGCTAATTACAGTCACGCTTGTTATAGACACTGTTGGCAAATGCAATAGAGTTGAGCACTATAGGCAGTCGCACAAACTTAAATGTGTCATGCCACCATCAGCCCCATACAAAAACTTTAATGTTCCCACATTTTGTTCAACCAGAAGTGTTAGTGCACTGTGCAATTTACATATTCCATGGGAATGGTCTATTGAGCTAAGCATCACTTTAATTGGAAAACATTAGATTGAGTTAGTATTTAATTGGTGTGAGTTGGTTTGTATTGGAGTACAATTGGAATAAAATCTTTGACAAACTGAGTCTAGTTGGATGTAGATGGGAAAATATCTTATTACTTGTAGTTGGGAAAAAGAAAAAAAATGAATCCAACTGAGTCCAACTGTGTACAATTGTGTTTAATTGGTTTTTGCAATAACACAACATTGGAAAAACTCCAGTCAGTTCCAGTTAGAAATTTGATTTGGAAATTTTTGTGAGGGTATGCACAAAGTTGTCAGCACAAGCAGCTCATGTCATCTAGCTTCCGGTCATGTCTGAAATGGCAATATGGCTACGGCTAGACCACCGCATCATCTTGCTTTGAAGTACAGGACATCCTTAGCAACAATAACAGCCAAAGCCGTAGATACGGCGTTGATATTGTTTATAGTACTGGGGATCAATACGTACCTGTGCATGGCCATGCATGTACAACCCAAGGAGGGATCCATACAAAATAATCCACTCCACAATCCCAAATAATTCACAACATGCTCCACGTTTTAGCAACTTTAAAACAGCTTTCCAACTGTGTTAAAGTGTTGTAGTGCCCAAGTAATACTCAAGTACTGTTTTGATGGTACTTGTGCTCAGACTTGTACTTGTACTCAAACTCATACACAAACATGTACTCGTACTCGTACACGTACTTGTACTCGTAGTCATACTTGTACTATTTGTACTTGTACTCATACTTGTACTTGTACTTGAACTCGTACTTGTACTTGTACTTTTACTCATACTCGTACCTGTATTCGTACTCATACTCATACTTGTAATTGAACTCGTACTCGTACTTGTACTTTTACTCATACTCGTACCTGTATTACTTGTTATTGAACTCGTACTCGTACTTGTACTTTTACTCATACTCGTACCTGTATTCGCACTCAAACTTGTACTCGTACTTGTAATTGAACTCGTACTCGTACTTGTACTTTTACTCATACTCGTACCTGTATTCATACTCATACTCGTACCTGTATTCATACTCATACTCGTACTTGTACTTGAACTCATACTCGTACTTGTAATTGAACTCGTACTCGTACTTGTACTTGAACTCGTACTCGTACTTGTACTTGTACTTGTACTTTTACTCATACTCGTACCTGTATTCATACTCATACTTGTACTCGTACTTGCACTCGTACCTGTACTCATCGTACCTGTACTTGTACTTGTACTTGTACTTGTACTTGTACTTGTAAATCCAAGCACTTGGCACTCGGCTGTTGGAATTAGTGTTTGGATATCAGAATACTCAGATATCAGAATGGCCCAAGTACTTGTGGTCGAGTACTACTCAGTAACCGTACTACTCGGCAGCACTTGATTTTCAACAGAAAAGTGTTTGACTACAACAAAGAAATCCTTTGAAACATGATTTGGTTTTTCCTAACAAATTTGTGACCCTGTACCTGTAAATAATCACAAAGTAGGAGACCATTCAAAACTATCAACACTTTCAGAATTTATTACACACTTTTGTCAGCATCCGTAAAGTAAATTTTCTAAAGGACCTCTTTTTTATATATCTGTTAAAACTTGATCCTTTATATGATTTCAATTATAAATCAAATCATGTCTTCCCCTACCCCAACCCCCAATTTTTTTTTGTTTGTAATCCCAAATCAACAGACTTTTAGAGTCTGAGTAAAAGTAAAAGAAAACTCATCAGACTAATCACTCTGACACATTATAGGTTTACTGAAAATGATGATAATTGTAAATGGCTTCCTAGACAGCAAAATATATAGCATCAACAACAAACAAGCAAAGAAGCAAACTAACTTTTAAGCGTAGAACTCACTTGTTGACATAGACAAATTCACTGCCCCCCGATTGTGTTATCCCTGCCACATCCATTTGAAACCCTTCTTCAAAACCCATAACTTCTCTTCTCTTAACAGTCATGAAAAGATGGAAAGTTTACCCCTGGAACCAATTGAGATTTTAATGTCTCCACATTTTCTCTAGATTCTGGCAGAAAAGTTGCCTGTATTTTTATTTTATTTTACGATAAATACCAAAATCTACTTTTTGAGTCAAAGTTAAGGGTTTTGCTAGAGGCAGTCACATTTATTAATTGGACTTATGCAAAAAAAAGCAGAAAAGCTCCAGCTTTGCCAATGGCTTTTAGAATAATGTAATTTGTTGGATGATAGAATGCACATGTGTTGCATCTATTATCACACTTTGGTCACATGTACATTGCTTGAACATATGAAGGAAAGAATTGGGCTAAAAGTGGGTCATAAAGTTTGAAAATGAGCATCATTCGCACAGTGTATACCCAGTAAACCCCTTGTATATGCCATCATAGCTTAAGTCAGACAACAACGGCACATGTACACGCCTGATGCACCTGCCAACCAATCAGGAGCCTCCTTTTGACCTCAATGAGGGTGCTGTGCGTAAGCTTACGATGTCATATGCAAGGGGTCGAAGCCATCGGATGAAGTTTTCAGGCTGATGCTGTAACATACACTGCACCATGAAGAATTTGTTTTGGACTGCAGGGACCCCGAGTCCAGAGAAGCAAGTTGTGTAGGGATGACGGAGATATCTTTGGGCTCAGAGAGGCGTTGGCCAATTAGGTTTTCATTTGTAATAGACCACAACAAATTTACTGACATCTTTCTGCCTTGCATTAACTCTTCCTGTTTATAACCGTTTTAAAAAGTTGGCGTTTTTTCTTTTTTTGTTTGGTTTAAAGGGGGGAAGTGAAAGATGTAATATATATCTTTTATATTTTGGGGGTTGCAAGCCTCATGATCAAGGGACATCCCTTACCCTAAGCCCCAACTGCACCTGTTTCCCATTGTGGATGTGCCAGAGATAAGACAAAGCTGAGATTAGAAGCCGTGTCTGAGTTGGTCATGTTTGGCGATATGCCACATGGGCAGATAAGAAGTCGGGTTGACTAGCATTCATTTGAGCCACAGCCGTAGCCATTAACAACCATTTCAGACATGGCTAGTGTGTGCCTTAGCTCCAGCCTCCATGCTAAATGCATTCAATGCAATCTCTGCTTTATACACAATTTGTAGGGGTGTTTTGTTTTTTTCCATTGAATTTCTCAAGCAACAATTAAAAAGCAAGTTGAAGTGTGATTTGCAGCAAACATTTTTACTTTTATTTTTTGCTTGGTGTAAGTGTCACATAAAAAAACCACGCAACTACATACTATGGCAAGTGAAATTGCTGGTGATGTATATATGCTGAATGAAGGCGTGAACAAAGACAGTAGTGAAGTGTAAAAATGTGCACCACCAGAAATTTTTTCACGTAAACTTCCAGAATTTTGGCCGATTTTTGTTTTTGCTTTTTGGTTTATTTGATCAGAGATTGACCACTCACTCACCCAGCTATTTCATGTCATACAGAAGATCATCTCCGATGTCCAATGGTGAAATAACCGTGTACAGTGGGGCTTTGTCAGCATACATGAGGCATTTAGGATGGAGCTGGGATTAGGAATGGCATTTGTTTAAACATCAATTTAAAAAAGAATCAAGTCCACGCAAAAGCAAGCCCCCTCTCTACGTGATTATTCAAGGGGACCCATTTTTTGTCGTGCTTTATTTGTTTTTCTTCACCAGCTTATGTTCACATACCATGTCAGTTTTAAAGCCCTGTGTGGCAAGGCTATCGGGAATCGTCAATATATTAACAGATAAATTTGATTCAATGTTTTCGAACAGATCCTGTAAATGAAGTACATGATTTGGGAAGAAGAGGTAGAATTTGAGATTTTCTTACCGAGTCCACAGTTGAGGCGCCACCCATGCTGCTGTCCTTTACACGTCTGATCTTCTGTTTGAGGGCGTTGTTAACCTGTAAAAGACGCAAACAATCGACCGCATCTAGCAATGACTACATTACAATAACTCTATGCCACTGTCACCTGTAAGCATAAGGGAGTCTCCGCTATGTCTTAGATCACAGGCATAAATCTTAAAGGAAAGAGAAGGGGATGGGGTTACACCCCTACTTTTTTGACTGGGGGAAGAATCATCTGACTCTGGGAACTTTAAAGAGGAAGGGAAATGTCCATTTTTGTAATGTAGGCATTTTCCGATATATATAGTCCTCAAGTCAATGGGGGAAAAAAAAAGTCTGTTAAAAATGTGGAAATTGCAATTGAACTCGATAACCTTTCGGGGCAAAATTTGAAAACATCTAACCAGCCATTCTGAGAAACATGGGTCTGCACATTTTTGAACGAGGGATGTTTTGGGCAATTTACACAATTTAACGTGAGGTTAGAGAAATGTAATTTTTCCCCACTCACATGAGGACTCTATCTATTTGAAAATGAGTACATCACCCCTGCACTGCCTTTGAGATGCACACCTCTGTACCACAATATTCATTTTCTAACAGCGTCCCACTATACAAAGAAATTAATTGAAAATGTTTCTTCTTCTTCTCGTTGCAGATTGCCTACAATAGCAGCCCACAAAAGAGCTCACTTGAAACACCCCTAAAGTAAGAGTACAGTTTGTACAGTAGATACACTTGAAAGAATTTAAATCAACCAGGTCCCAATTTCATGGTTCTGCTTAACAGGGAATTCTGGTTACCAGACTCCATTCACCAGGGCTAGTGCAACATTTCACCAGGGCTATCTCTGTAAATGAAGAACGCTTAGTACTGTACGCTTATATGAGATTTGAGGCACTGCATGGTGAGGTATCAATATATATTTGCTTTGCGGTAACACCATGTATATATCTATTTGCTAGGTAGATTTTGTTCTTTGAGAACTTGTCTTGCTATTGATTCTACTGCCGTGGAGTAGATTATTTTGAATTCGAGAGACTTCTCCGTTCTGAAAAGAACTATCCTGCTTATTTACTACTTGTAAGTTTACATGCACGCATGCAAATATTCTTCACATTTCAGTGAAAAACACTTCATTACACATTCAATTTCTGCTGCTGCTGGATCACATTTTTTTCTAATGGCCAGCAGAGCTATGAAATTGGGCCTTGCACTGATTAACAAAAAAATAGTCAATCACTACACATTCTTCGGCTGTATCCAAATTGGCATCTACAGCTACGGCTAAGGCTTTAGATTTCCACGTCATCATGCGTTAGAGTATAATAAGTCCTTAGCAACAGTCGTAGTCGTAGCTGTAGCCGGCAATTCGAATACGGCCTTAATAAACTTAGTACCCCCAAAAAGGTGCAAGATAATTTAAAAGCTTGACAGACAGGAATCATTTTCCATGTAAGCATTAGATAATCTGGTGCAAGGAAACATGGGTGACACAAATTTGCAAATGCAAATTGAATAAACGACAATAGTCTTCTGCCTCGCCTTTGGCAGAGATAGCTTCAAAAATAAACAGTGATCTTGTCCACTAGAAAAGATGGAAAACACTTGTAATTTCTCAGTAGCCACATCCAATTATGCTCAACCATTATCTGACCCTTTGACAAATCGCGAGCTTAGTCAAAAAATTCTTACCCCAAATCCTGCTTGTTAAAATACCTTTACGAAATATATACAAGCTTCCACAATGTAAAACACTTGTCATTTCTCAGTAGCCAGATCCAATTATGCTCAACCATTATCTGATTCTTTGACAAATCGCGAGCTTAGTCCCAAAATTCTGACCCCAAAGCCTGCTTGTTAAAAACCTTTACAAAATATATACAAGTTTCCACAATGTAGATTGCTGTGTCATGTTTTGTGTGTGGCACGATGCATGTGTTGTTCGTACTACCCAGAAGGGTGTTGTTGAAACACACTTTTTTCTTTGACAGACTTCGTATTTTCCTTATTTTGGGGGGTTGGCAGCTGGACAGCTAACATTTGTATCCACCTGGACTTTCCAGTGTATATCGTGCATAGGCAGGCACCTACCATGATGGGTAGGCATACCCAGAGTTGTGGGGACTTTTAACACAATGAAACAAAGATCCCCACAACTTTTTTCTTTGTTAAACTGGGTCTCCACATTGTGATTCTTTAGGAAAGGGAACAACAATAGGAAGTCCCCACAATGGTGCGTGCAAAAGTACGGGGGCACTTCATTTTACAAAGAGCGACAACAGAGTCTGAAACACATGCCTTATAAAATCACTTTCCGGGGGTTGTTGTGTAGCCTCCGATTCCAGACCTTTGTCCCATTGCACAAATTTGGCATACAAGAACGGACAGGTTGCCTATTGGTTCTTCATTATATTCTGCTCAATTAAGATACCTGTGTAACTTCAAGCATTTTGAGATTCCAGGATACTGTGGCTCACTGCCGAGGTTCTGCAAATCACGATGAGTGCTTACTCAATTTTCTGACAGGACATCATTACATAAAAACAAATTATACTACACTACACATAAAAGTTAGACAAGAGTCTATCTGCTCGTTTCGTGGAGCACATTCTTATCGAATACACACAACATAGTATGCTTTTACACACTGTGGTATTAATATTTTAAGAACTATAAACTTTACATACCTCAGTGCTCATGAAGCAATGGAACAGGGCCATGAAGAATCCCTACAAAAACAGAATTTTAAAAGGTTTAAAACGAGGTATAACTTAAGTTACTATAACAGCTATTAATACTACATTTATCAACAATGATAACTACTAGAAAAGAATAGCCCATGTGAGCATGACAATTCAATTCAATACTCCCCGACAGGAAAATTCCTTTCGTCCATTACATCAATCAGTTATGAATTTGTTTCAAAATCCCACAATAATTTGCTCACAAAAGATTCCGAATGGAATCTGAGTCCAAACTACATTGGCAACCATCATGGCTGCCTTTGAAAAGCTTAACAGACTCTCGTAAAAAAGTCAATAAAGCTTAAAATAAAATATATGAATAATGCATTCAGTAATGCAAATACATACCTGAAAAGAATTCAGAGTGACGAATGCATACTGAAAAACATCACTTGCTTCCTGAAAGTAGCCAAATATCCAGGTGACTCCCATTATTGGCAGCAGAAGCAAAGAGCTACGCAACCCTGCCCTAGGAATAAAATAAAAATACAATAATAATTATAGCCATAAAGAACACATGTGTTGTGGCATCGAACCGTGGCCGAACGGATAAGAGCACCGGGCTCAAGCTCTAGTGTTTCAGATCAGCAGGGTGTGGGTTCGAGTACCGGTACAGACACTTGTGTCCTTGAGCAAGACACTTAACTTTTACTACTGCGTCCTTCGGATGGGACGTAAAGCTGTAGGTCCTGTGTTTCTTGTAATGTACGTAAAAGAACCCAGTGCACTTACTGTAAAGAGAAAGGGGTTCGCCCAAGTGTTCCTGGTTTGATTGGCTGCATATTGCGCCACAGCACCTTGCAAACCATTGCGGGGTGCTATGTAAAGGGAAAAGGTCTCATACTTAACATTCAAGCATTGGGGATTCAACACAAGTTGGTTGACCGCAAAAGGCGCTGGAAATGACCAGCGGTGGGGGAGAGCAAGGTAGTGTACCCTGTGGGGTACATCACTCATGATCCCCTCAGCCTTGTACATGCGTCTTTGTAGCACATTACGTGATTGGTTCTCGACCAATACAAATCTACAATCAGTTACTGTGGTATAACATTAGCCCCCCGAGTGTCTCCTTTGTTTTGTGCTGTATCAAACTGCAGAAACAAACAAGCACTAGTTATCCCCAGGCAGTCTGCCTGTTTTCATGAGGTGCTCTTTATGTAAGCAGGGCTCGATTTCACTAAGCGCCAAGATCCATCATGAGAACAGGGCCCAATTTCATGGCTCTGCTTACCGCGGAAATCTGCGCTTACGGAGCCCTTGTAGCACACATTCTATGATAAGTAAGCACAGAACTCCGCGGTAAGCAGAGCCATGAAATTGGGCCCAGTTGTTAACATCACTATAGTGGTTTGAAGTTTGACATCACACTTTGCTTAGCATCTAAGACTGATACACAATTAGGAACAATCTTATAGCTCTTTGTGGAATTGGCCCCTGGTCCTAAGAGAAGAATAAACAATTAATAAGAGTCACTGATCTACATCACTGGATGTAAGGCTTACTTGATACTGTTAAAGGCTGGTTTTTCTTGCTGTAGCTTTGAAGCCGACATCACAATACGGGACACCATGATCAGCACGATAAGGTTCACCTTCACGAAAAAAACAGCAATTCTGTAAGTTCAGTACATGTCTTCAATACTTTTGGTTTGTACACAAGTACACAGTCTACACAAGTCTACACAAGAAACAAAAGGTTTACTTATTTAGGAGGATCTAGGCAGTGGCATCATAATGTACACTTCGGCCCAATTGTATCATTGGTTGACAGAAAGTCATATCAGTTGATTATGGAGGGTTGAGGGATTTAGGGGTATCTCACAAATTTACCACTGATGAACCACACATTAATTGTTTGTGTTTTACCAATACACTGATGTGTTAAAGGGAAGATATGCGTTTGGTAATCACTCTTAAAATTAATAGCAATCAAAACTTATCGGTTAGAAAAAGCACAGCAGCTTTTGATAGTACAAAACATTTTTAGAAACATTTCACTTCAAAGTAATGTGGTTATGTAAAAGGAATCAGTTTTTATGCCCCAACATTTAGATCTGAGAAACGTTACTGTCGGAAAGGTTTTTCAGATTGTGTATTCCTATTAGGGATTATTCTTCCTACATGGATGTAACCACTCCAGATTTTCGGTGATATCTCAAAAATGCTACCACCATTTTGGGGTTAGTTTTATTGTGTATATCTACATTCATATAGGTTTCAAACAATAGAACGGATTCAAAAACCAGAGGTTTACTTTGCATTTAAAGCCTGAAAACTCACCGCAATTGTTGGAATGATGGGGCCCATGAAAACCCAGATACTGTCTGCGGGATTCAACCAGCAATTACTGTAAAAGACCGTACACAAAACATTATTCTTCTTATTATAGGGATGTGTGACAGGATGTTGGAAAAAAAACTGAACTCTGAGCGCAAAGCGTGAAAGATTGCAAGCTTGCGAGCACGAAGCCCACTAATAACATTTATCTTTGGTTTTAAAAGCCCTACTCTGCAATCTGGGGCGATATATATGGTTTTATCTTCAATTAAGTTTTAGTTTTTCTTAAGTTAAAAAAATAATAATAATTTTTCTTTTATATATATATATATTTATTTTTATTTTTATTTATTTTTTTTATATTTTTTTTATTTTTTTATTTTTTTTTGGGGGGGGGAAATCGCATCCCTGTATTGTTATTATGGTGACTGCTCTATATTCTTACACCCTTATGTTCTGACAACCCTCATGATTTACAAGCTGGGGGTAGGGTTGATTTAGGATGAGGACAAAACATTAGGGGTGATGGAAAATAGGGATGTCAGAACATAGGGGTGTAACCATTATTATTATTATATATTTCTGATGAAACAAAGCCGAATCATCAATGAACTTAACCACTGTAGCTTGCAACCCTTAGGAAACCTGTAAACAAGGGTGCTTGCTATGTGCACCAGAAACAACAGGGATTAACCTCTACTCTTTCACGATAAATTTTCTGGGTCCTACGGCTTAATGTCCCAGCCAAAGGACTAAGCATTTATGGTAAAGCATCTTGCTCAAAGATCTTAATTTTTTACTTATTTGTTACACATACCTACCAACTGGTAATGCCCAAATTCTAACTGGTTTCAATTGGGGTTCTTCGTACATTACTATTTATTCAATTGTTGTATATTTGACTGTGTACTCGGGAGGCAAATCGCTTCTTCAAAACAATGACAACAAAACACCTGAATATACGAGGATGACGACATAAGAAAACAAACAACAGCTATTAAATCATTTCGAGGAGCTAGCAGTCGAAGACATCTAATTAAAATAATATCCAAACAAAATGTACAAACGTAACCATAATATCAACTTGGTTCCTTTTTAATATACAAGAAAAGGTTCACAATGAACAGATCATTTTGATCATAGCAAATCCAACAGAATATCTGTACCCTTGCTTTCCCCCCCCCCAAATAAAAAAATGAATAAAAATAAAAAAATTGAAAGTTTTTTTATACGTCCAATACACTCCCCCCCAAAAAAAAAAATTTTAAATAATAATAATTTAAAAAGCAAATATCAAATGATGACACAAGGGAGAACCCCCCCCCAAAAAAAAATTGTTTAATAAAAAAATACAAGAATTTGCTAAACAACAAGTAACAGCAATTTTTAAGTTCTCCAAAGGCTATTTAATCAAATTTGATGACAGAGAAAACAGCATCTGAAAACCCAAATTAATAATTAACCTCCAGACAATAACAAATGTACTCACATTGTATCGACCCCATAATCAGAAATGAAGATGGCTGTTCCAATAGTCACAACAACAACAGGGATTCCTACATGGTAAACAATAATAGTAACAATAGTGTACATTTATAAAGCATCATGTCTGTCCATAGAGAAAGGTCCTATCTCTATGGTCTGTCATAAATGATACTCCTGGCTCTGAACATTTTTATTTGGTGGAGCTTGTTAAAGGTTCTGTATACGTTTGGTAATGACTCTGAAAATAAATGGCAATAAAAACTTACGTGGTAAAAAGTACAGCAGCTTTTGATAGTATAATGCATTTTGAGAATTATTTTACTTCGAAGTACTGCGATATTGGGAAAAGATATCACCCCGAAATTTAAATCTGAGAAGCGTTTCTGTCACAAACGTTTCTCAGATTGTGTATTTCTATAGGGATTATTCCTCCTGCGTGGACATAGTTTGCTTTGGTTTTCAGCGGTATCTCAAAATCGCGACTACCTTTTGAGGTGAAATTTTCCCAGGTTAGTTTGATTGTATATACCTACATTTATATAGGATTCAAATATTCAAACAGTTCCAAAAACCAAAGTTATATATTGCCTTTAAGAATGATTTCATGAGATCGTAATACAATACCTTGTAAGGTTTACAAGGTGAGGTGCCGCATATTGCTGCTGGACCAGCCAGAAACACTGGGGCAAACCTTCTCTTTTATGTGTAACTGTTATTTTTTAAGTGCATTACACAATACACGGGACCAAGAGCTTTACATCCCATCCAAAGGACAAAGCAATATTGGTCAAGTGCCTTGCTCAAGGACAAAACTGTCAAGACTGGGAGTCCGGGACTCGAACCCACTCTCTGCTGATCAGAAACACAAAAGCTTTAACACAGTACACGTGACCAACAGCTTTACATCCCATCCAAAGGTCAAAGCAATAATGGTTAAGTGTCTTGCTTAAGAAAACAAGTGTCACAACTGGGAGTCGAACGGAAACACCAGAATTTGAGTTCGGTGCTTTCAACCACTTGGCCATGAAACTCATTTGTGCCAATTGTGCTGTTGGGTGTGTAATGAAACAAATACTGAGTAGAAATTAGCTGATGGGTCACAAAACAGGAACGTACCCCATCCGACGGCAAAGTAGACCCACATGCGTGATTTCTCGCTCTCGAAAACAGAGATGACCTGGCGATAGAGGTGGATTCCCTCCACCAGCATCCAGCTGAACATGGACATGAAGAAAAAGTGAAGGGCGATAGTGATGAACTTGCACAAAGTCTGTAAAGAATGAGAGAGAAAAAAAAAGAATAAAAAACATAATATCATTCATTCATTACATGTTCCCATAAACACCAAAGGCCATGTCTGAACTGAACGACTTCAGCAATGGCTTAAATTATTTGTAAATTGTAAACATTCTAGCAATTAAGCCTCCAGGCTACAAATGAAGCCTTTTAATAAACCAAAAATAATAACAAAGAAGGGCATGATTAATGGTGGAACTTTGAAAAAACTATCCCAGAAATGACTTAAAAAAAGACTAAAACAGAAAGCAATAGATACTTCCCACATGACGTCACATAGTGTAAAGTCAGCCAACTGAACAGGGAATGTTTTTTTTGATGCACAACTAAGCTTTACGAGGGAGTTCTATTTATCTCCTTGCATGATTGTTAAGTGAACCACTTGGAGCAAGTTCAAGTGCACACAAAGGTTAACTAAAGGTCGACTTTTTTTACTCCAACCATGGCTGGTCAACCATTTGTTGACAACTGTGGTCGACCATTTGAAACCAGCCTCAGGACCATGGCTTCTTCCTTATTCCAAGTAGCTTTGTTTCATGCTAGCCCTGTGTAAAGAGTAGAAGGGAACCAGTGACACTGAAGCAAAATGGCTTGAATACCGTACCGAGGGTTGACTGGACTTCCAAATGAGTCGTTTGAGTGAGTACATCACTGCGCATGTACATTGCTGTAAACCACGGTCTTGTAAACCAAGCTCTAGTGTAGTCAGCGGCACAGTGTAGGTTCAATACCAAGTCATGACACTTGTGCCCTTGAGCAAGGCACGTAACCATAATAGCTTCGTAAAAAATTTGGAAGGTAGTGCATTCTGCTCTACCAGCAAGGCTCCTAGTGGATGAAACCCATGCCTACATCCTTACCGACTGTAAAGCGAGATACCCTGTTACAGCCCCAGAAGTAGGTGGCAATATGCCCCTGGCATGCCTGGTGTCAATTGATTTTGGTCGATAGCCCAAGTCAGTCATGTGTAGCCCTCACTTTGAAGTGGCCATCCATGCTAGGCGATATCTCATAAAAAAGATTAATAAAAAAAACTAAATTTGCGCATTCCAAACTACCTGCATGGAAAAACTAGAACCATTGACTTGACTCTAAACGACTACCCAAGCTGCCCTTAAAGATTTTCAGTTCAGTTCAGTTCAGATAGATGGGATCTATCAGGAATAATCCGCACTTACTACATTTCCAGTTGCTGAAATACCAAGCACAAAGATGGTCAAAGCAATAAGGGTCACACTCATCAGATGAATGTGGATGATGATGCGTTCTGATGACAAAGACGACCTGTACAGGATAGGTTGAAACGAAAAGTTAAAGGTGCTGTATACGTTTGGTAATTGGAGCCTACTGTTTGTTTCAAACCTATATAACTGTAGATATGTACCATAACACTAACCTGTGAAAGCTTTGTTTCACAAAGTGGTTGCGTTTTGAGATATCAACAAGAAACCAGAACAAATATTTCCACGCAGGAAGAACATTCCCTATAGGAAAATCACAATCTGAGAAGCGTCACTGCCGTAACGCTTCTCAGATTCAAATTTTAGAAAGATAAAAAGTGATAAATACTTCCAAGTTTCTAAACATGCATTATACTATCCAAAGCTGCTGTACTTGTAACCAAGTAAGTTTTTATTGCCATTAATTTTCAGAGTCAATACCAAACATATACAGACCCTTTAAGAAACAACATTATAAATGCATTCCATTCTAGTTTTCAGTTTAAAAATATACTCAACAACCTGGGAAAATTGGTCCTGTATTAATGAAAAAATACAAAGACATTTGTTTTGTTTTCAGGGATTTTTAAGCACGCCTAAATATGTAGCTCCCTTCAATCAAAATAAGCATTGAAAATTTGTTTGGGGTTTTTTTTTCAGGGGAGGGGGAGGCGTTGTCATTCAAATGACAGTTTATTGACTTTGACTTTATTTCAGATGGAAGTATTTTTCTCTAGAATTCAGATTGAATCAGATTTTGTACAATATTGATAGTTCAAAACTCTACAATTTGTCTTTGATAACGCTATCAGCAGCCGAACAGTTCTTTTGAATACTCACTTGAGGTATAACAAGAGGCCAAGAGCCACAGTCAATGCAGCAATTGACACGAAGCACCCGACCTTACCAATGGTGTCGATCGGTCCAGTATCCTTGAGCTAAAGGGTCAAAGGTGAAAAACCCAATCAAACCAAATCAAATCAAATCAATTATTAAGCTCTGAACCTTGAACTGACTAATAATAAGAAGAATAAAACTGGGCTTAAATAATCGCCGTCATAGTCATGATGTCATCACCAAGTTATCAACAAACCACAACTTGTGGTTTGTTGATAACTTCGCAGTGTTGTAGTCGAGACCTGGAAGTCCGAGACCGAGACCAAGACCCAGACCTTGACATCCGAGACCGAGACCGAGACCAGCCCTACCGAGACCGAGACCAGCCCTACCGAGACCGAGACCAGCCCTACCAAGACCGAGACTTTTGCAGTCCGAGACCAAGACGAGACCCGAGACGCAAAAAAAAGGTCTCGAGACCGAGACAAGGTCTCGAGACCTACAACACTGACCACAACCATAAAAATTGGTTCACGCCAAATAAAACAAATGCGTTGTAATGAAAAAGGCATTAACCAATGACAAGGAAGTGATCATAACATTGTAATGAAAACTAAATTGGACTACAACGACCTACAGCTTACAAATCCTAGTAACTACAGTCAACTTTACAACATTATCATTAAAAAATACTTCATGGCCTGACGCTTCAAGCCTAGTCTAGGGTCGAAGCGTCAAGCCATGAACTTTTTTTTGCATTTACACAACAGGTCCTTTTGGTTGGTAAGCGGTGTGCAACAGCTAATACTATTTAATAATAATAATAATAATAATAATAGTGGCCATTTATAATGCACCATGTCTGTCTAAAAAGACACTCCTTGCGCAGGAGAGATGCAGAAGCAAGTGGGCCTACAATGAGTAAATATATGAAATTTTAAG
>JAUELU010000003.1:5320075-5332397 GCA_032357145.1 Evasterias troschelii
ATACTCTATAGTCTCTTTGAGTCACACAAAGACTTATACTCTATAGTCTCTTTGAGTCACACAAAGACTTATACTCAAGTGTCTTTGAGTCACACAAAGACTAGTACTCAAGTCTTTTTGAGTCACACAAAGACTGTTCAAGTATATTGAGTCAAACAAAGAGTATTACTCCTGTCTTTTTGAGTCACACGTAAGACTTATACTCAATTGTCTTTGAGTCACAAGTTTCTTTTACCAATTGAGTCATATTTATGATATAAATAATTTATATTTACGAGATACCAAGTCATATTTTTAAGAAATATCTCATATTCATACTTATTTATAATTATGAGGTATAGGCCCTTAGTCATAGTTCCCTTTCTCTCTAGGCCTAAATGGTCCGTTAACTCTTCGACGAAAAAAACTTGGAATTTAAAAGGTCAGTTCTCGTTAATATTTACTCGATTAGTGTAATATTGATGTTAATAGACTTAAAAACCATGCATTCTAACATGTGACAGCACATTCTATAAAAAGAACCACAGAGCATGGAACGGTAAACAATTCTTTCCTTTTCTACAATTTAGGGAACTTGCACCGTCTTTTAAAAACAAGTCTATCAACTTATGATGAAGAAAGGGGGTAAATATAAAAACGTGTTCAACTTTCATTTCTAGTATTGCATGACTACACACACTTTCCTATGTGAACCGTAATAGAGTCGTCAATAATTACAAGCCCTATGAGGTCCTAGATGGCCCTCTGCTCAATATAAAGTATTTTTCTCCAAAGCCATTATTTTATGACTTGCTATTTACTTGAGTTGAAATTAATAAAACAAACAACAACTACTGTTACTTTTAATACGACTCTTGATTTCATTTTTAATCAAAATGTAAACATTTCCCACATAATATGGCCACTGTAGTGTCTTGTTTGCCCAAAAATGCCATATAACGTACAAAGTCTCTTTCTTTTTTTTAAGATGACGCAGAACATTCATTATGCACAATGTCTAATGATTATACAATGGGTGTTCTGCATTCAAAAATGTCTCCATATCGGAGTGCACACTTACTTGACATTAAAGCCCTTTAGAGATAACTCTCTATCAGGCGAACAAAATAACCGTAATAAAGGTAGGCTATCTCTAATATTTATATATATATGTATTTATATTAATAAAAGAGATATCTCTATTAATAATTGAGATACATATTTCTAGGCCTATTAAAGGATTAATGATAAAAAGGAAGGATATACGTAAGGTTAAATATACCGTTATGAATACAAACACTGTACTGGACAACAAAGATTCCCTTTGGGTACCCCCCCCCCCCCCAAAATAAAAAATAAAAATAAAATAAAATAAAAAAATAGATAAAAATTAAAATCATAAGCATCAGTCAATGTTATTAATTATCGTTATCATTATCATTAGTACAAAAAAAACATAATTCTTTCGTGAAATTGGACAAACATATTGATAAACTATTGTACGCAATCTTGTGAGTTTTAGGCCGCCTATATCGGTTTACCTTTTTAGCAAAGGATTGCAGCAATAACCGACATTTTGCGGCAATTGATGTCGGGGGCCTTCAAATGCTAAGGTTTCCCATCGACTTTGACAATCTGAGGTACGATTTAATCTTTATATAAAATAAGTGAGCTTTGGAGATGAAATTTATTATACTTTAACCCCCCCACAGACAGATAATTTTTAATCCGTTTCTTTGTCTTCAACAGCTTTTCAATGTCTTCAATGCCTTGGCCTTAATACTTCAGCTAATATACTGCAATAAAAATGGGGTTTTACAACAAAAGAGTCAGTATTTGCTCCAAGGGGTGTTAAAATAACAATACTTTCTGCAAAAACAATTACATTGGTGCTACTTTAACACCCTATGATGCTAATTTAGAAAACAATTGGGGGAGTGTTCGGTATCTATAATTATGTGAAAACACTCCGGGTGTCAATTTTAACAACCCCCCTGCAGTGCGCCAGTGCTGGAGGATAGGCCTACGCGTACTATTCAGAGCTCAGTGATAATGGCAATGTTTGAAACCTCGGCTTCGGTAACGCCATATATAAGAGGTTCCGTCCGCCTGTTTGATGGTTCCATCCCAAACTTAGTGCATGTTAATAACCGTAGCAACCACTGTACTATACCCGCAGAAACCAATGTACTAAACCCGTAGCAACCAGTGTATAACTACACCCAACAGCTTCTTGGTACGTACCCAGACGTCTATAGGCACAATTATGTAAGGGTGTTATAAAACAAATATTGACTGTCGTGCTAATAATAGTTAAAGCTACGCCTCCCTACCCATGGTGATCCCCAGAACAGTTTTACTTTCTCTCAGCTTCGCCTCGGGAAAATAGAGCGCTCTCGGGGATCACCTCTGGAGACCTACAGTTTTAACCATAGCTCAAGAAGCAGTCAATATTTGTATACCATAAAACGAGTATTATTAAACACACCATACTGTACAAACACGGTCTATGTACCGGCTAGAAGAAACTGCCGTTACTACAGTAATATCAGTACATTGGGTATTTGCTACGGGTATAGTAAACTGATTGTTGCGGGTATGGTACATTGGTTACTACGGGTATAGTACATTGATTCTTACAGGTACCGGTTGGACGGGTACTTTACACTGTTGCTATGGTTATAGTGCGTCGCGCTCGTAAGCCTTTATAAGAAGAAACTTTGAATATTTAAAAATTAATTACAAACTAGACATCATGTGACGCGCTCTAAACCAATCACAATGCAGAATATCTTGGGTGTTTGAAAATAAACGCCATATTTACAGGCAGCTTGGAGGCTTTGGCTTCGACCTGCGAAAAGAGTTTTAATTTTTCTATGCATTCAAGTCGGAATTTCGTTTCAAAAAACGCGTATACCGCACGAGCGGTCAAAAAATAGTTACCAATGCCCTTATTACGGGCTTATAAAGATTTCCGAATTAACACTTTGCGACATCAAGTGGGAATTACAATAGTTAAAGCTCAAAATCAGCTGACAGTGTGGCAACAAAGTGAGGCAATATAGTTTTTATTATTATCGTAATTGATGGAAAGCAATACTTTCCCGCACATTATGCCCTGGATTCGGTGGTATAAAGAAACGCATTGGTTTCAGTCGTGCTGTTGAATTATTTTGAAGGATGTGTTCATTGATTAGCTTAGGACCTTAATACAGACACCGTCTCAGTGAAACAATAACAATTTCTTAATGACGCAACTTATTCTGGCTTTTGTAGCGGGTGGTTCGAATCCTTTCAGAGTAACTGCAGTGACGGCAGTGCTCTGAGCTTTAAAAACCTGACCCGACCACCATCAAATGAAAGTTTTTATTGAGTAGGCCTATAGTATTATCATTTCCCCTTACAAGTGTTGAATTTGGCATCATATACCTGGGGAAACTTGTATCACTGTTTTACCTGTATTTGTGCGAGCATCCAAGTTTACAGCATAACCATTATTGCGTAAATATACCTTTGGTTTTTGAGACCGTTCGATTGTTTTAATCCTTTATAAATGTAGATTACAATAAAACTAAAACCCTGTGAAAATTTTATTTCAAAAGGTTGGCAACTCCACTCAAATTCTTCTCTAAAGCAGAAGGGGTCCATAGTCGGAACCGACCAGGGAAGGGTCCGCAAGACCAGCGCGGAGAGGGTAAAATAATTGTGGGGGCACATTAGGGGTGCACCATTTATAGGGGGCACTTCTGGTCAATTTATAGTTTCCGTTTGCAATTCTCAAGCCCCTTTTCATGCAGCGCTCTTGTTACACCGTTAACTATTTTGTATAAGTTTAATCTGACGTGAGTGTAAAACCAATTATTTTTGTCTGTGTGTAAATGGATAATTAATAGTTTTCAAAACATTGAAATTGTCACTTAAAGCTTTCTAGTCTATGAGTCCATATACATTTTTTGCATACAATCTTTGAAACTTTCAGAATCATCTATCTACTAGCTACTATAGGCCTACATGTCAAAAAATCCAAATCCACCTGATGCCTATTTTTCCTATCGCCCCTAGGGCGGCAACTTTTTTTCTACGTTTTACTCTGGTTAATTTTTAATCTAAAAAGTCCTAATTTCACATTGGGGGCACGGTCATCAACGGGAGCACGTGCCCCGTGGCGCCCCCTCCCTCCGTCACGCCACAACCTATTCCCGAATCAGCATGGCCCAAATCCGGGTCAGACCCGGGGGATTTTTTTTTTTTTGGGGGGGGGAGGGGTCTTGGTCAAAATCACAAAATCTGTCACGGACTTGTTGACGAACTGACTCCTGTAGTACATTCACCGTACCACTTTAGTTTCCAATATCCGTTCCGACAAACCATATCCTGTTCAATATGGAATGCTCGACCGTTTGCTTAGAAACTCGCACATCCCAACCCAACCTACATTAACCTACTTTGCACATAAACAGGTTTACATATGGATTCTCAGTGCATCCCTGTGGACATGTTGCTGTTTTTATTTGTCACTTTAATGACCACCATTCCTGTAACAGACTTTGTTCTCGAAATTAATATTGTCTCTCTTTAGAATTCCCATGAGTGTGATCTTTTGTACCAGCAGGTACTGACCTTATAACAGCTCCATAACTGTATACCACTTGCAAGAACTTGCATGGACTGTTCTGTCTATGGTCTGCCATTTTGGGAGACCAATTACAGTTACACGATAAGGGTATGCATCCGATTGCACGCCGAGTGTTGCCATAAAATCGTTAACAAAGATAGTGTGATGACGTCAGATGAATGAGTCAATACGCGATACTCAAGCATTTTTCCAGGAAAACACAGACAAACTTGCTGCTGATTAAAAACGGTAGGTTCTAAGGACAACTGGCAGCATTAACCTTACAAATACGGATCACACTCGTAGAATAATATGTAACCCTTTTTTCAGTCAAAATTGACGAGGTCAAACTGCTACAGTCTTTCTCCATCACGCAATCATTTTTTCCTACGCATCGAGGTGCGCCCTCTAGTCTCCAGGAAGTCTCCCCACCCCCGCCCCCACCCCCAAATATGATTGCCGGCTGAAAATTAAATGGCAGAATTAATGGGTATACTTTGTCGGAAGCTCTGCATATTTTGAAAGCATTATGATGGTGATAGCTGCCAAGAAAAACAATTAAAATTTCTCAAGAAAAGAAAGGGTTGACTATTCCTCTGAAGTCCATGGTACGCCGCAAGGGCAACTGTTATCATACATGAACCAAAATGACGCCGATATTTATTTGATTCGTTTGAAGGTTCTTGTTTTCATTTCAGATCAAAAGAGTCAGTAAAAGCCATTTTGGACGATAAGTCAGAAAAGAATATTTGTCTTTTAGTTTAGTTTATATGATTACCTTTATTGCACAAACATCAAAATACAACGTTTAGTGCAAAAGGGGAAACCTAAACAGGCACTCAGGCCCACTAAACGGTGACCCTTTAAAAGTTCATAATACTTGTATTGCCATCATAAACCGGTGTATAAATTTAAACATACCTCAATAAGAATACTTTTTATGTGACATGCATGCACATAATTATCATATTTACAAGAAATGGGTCAACACATACACCAATTGGAGAAGAGCAATTACCTCGTAATTCCTGGTATGAATAAATAAAGATAATGGTGATAGCCTCAGCATGAAGGATCAACCTCAAGTAGGAGGTATCTCTAAAACATACGACGCGTTATAGCATAGAGAAAGGACTCTCTATGGCTATAGGCAAAGTTGTTACTCAAATATTAATGTACGAGAAAAACTGATGTGAAAACTATAATGATGGTCATTAATTTGTTCTTTTAGCTTCCAAACCACTCTCTCTACGCCCTCTGTTGGTTGAACGTTTACAGGGTCAATATAATAAAGCTACTTTCGTTAAACAGCACTTTTTAATGATGTAAATATTGTCAGAACTATTTTGCTTAGATTGAAAGTATACATCTTCATAGATCTGCACATATCTTACATGAGATTCTCATGGTGGATAACTTCTCTTGAGATAGCATTGCTTGAACTGCGTCTACTCAGAACTATAAGGTCATTAGTGCAATTTGTATGAGTTTCATAAAATCACTTTTGCATATTTTGGAGCTCCTGGTAAATGGAGTTTATTGATCAAGAGTGGTCTTTAAAGTATTAGTTTGGCAAAAAAGAAACATTCAATTTCTAAGTAAAACATTCCTTTCTTGATTTTAATATTTGTTTTTTCCTTCAAATGTTCACGAATTTTTCATGCAATGCCAGCCATATTCCCTAACCACATTAGTCATTTTACATCCATCTAAACCCGTTACTAAGATTCTAAACTCTAAGTTACCCTCTCCTTTAACCTTCATCGCAGCCTTTCATTTAAAATACAACTTAAAAATCCTGACGACCCATTTGCTTGCCAGCAGCACAATGTTCTCACTGTTTTTCATGCCCTGTTTTGTTTTGGATAAGTGCTGCTGATGTCACAATTTTGAAATGTTGGTTTCCTCTTTCACCATGCTACCACCTGCTTTGGATCGTTTCTCTTTCCTTGTTAAATAAAGCTAAAATTCATACCTTTCTTCTATGGTCTCTCGGGACCATAATTAGGTGTTCGACTTTTTTGTGTTATCTTAGGCAAAGACGTCTTTTGCCACACTTTCATTTTTGCACGCTTTATTATGTTGCTCCTTTCTGTCATATAATAGCGCAAATTTATATCATCTTTGTTTTGTGCAAAAAAATGACCCAGTGTGTTTGATTCTATCATTAAATACATAAAATCAAATTAAATCACGAGTAATTAATGAAAAACAAAGTGAAGTATGTTAGCAATTCCCATCAAAGCTGAGGCATTAAAATAAACTTAGTTTAAAATCAGTTATTGCTACGTGCCCAATGGATGTATCAAATCTATACAGTTTACCTGTAATAGAACGTGGTGCATATATCAAGAGGCTCGTGCACTCCACCTATAGTGTTTTCAATATTTTGAGTTATACAATTATAATATTATAATCTGGATTATCTGCGAAAAGCACATAATTGAGTTCACCACGAGAAGTTTTGACATACTGAAAGACACATTTTGAATATATATATATAAACAAGATAAAAATAAATTCATACCAGTAAAATAAAGATTTGGCAAGAGTATAATTTCAGCATAACCAAACTACCGGTATTCAGTAGTTACACCACCGGTCACACATTCTTTTTGGAAACATTAATTACGAGCTGGTAGGAATTATTTGGGGAAAAGATTCCATCAATGAAAAAATGCTGAGACTTTTGGGGACACAATGTGGCAGCAGACTTACCAGGTAAATCAACTGCTCAATGAATATTCAAATGTTCAAAACTAGATACAAAAATGCTTAAATTAGTACATTATTACTGAATGCCATTTTGTTTTGGCCAGAAATTCGAAAAAGTCTGCCAAATTTCCTTCTGAAACAAAAGGGTGCAAAACTGTTGCATATAAATGAAAGATAAAGTGGGGTGTCAAAGTTCAAGTAATGGTGAACAAAAGACATACATACACCATCCAACAGAAAACACACTGTCTGTTATGAAAGTTATAATACCCAACCCAAGGGTGATGAACTCATAAACCTTAAGAATGAAAAGCATAGTTGGCTGCAATTGCAATTTTAAGAAATGGCTGTTCTGTTGGATTTGATATTGTGTACAAAACCAACGAGAACATTGCTAAAATAAACCAAGTTAAACAATGGGAGAGCAAAGAGAGTTACTCAATTTATCGTGTGGGAATGTGTATTATACACATGGACTTTCAACAGAAAAGGGACAATTGGGTCCTCGGTTAGGTGAAGGTCCCAGTTGGAAAGTATGCCAAAACCATAATAATAACTGATAATAGCTAGATTTTATATAGCGCATTTCACAATAAAATGTAACGTCTCAATGCGCTTTACATTAGTGCCCTGGTCATTGGGCCAATAACATTCCTTTAATCTTTCTCAGCTCCCTGGGGAGTATACAACCCTGTTCTGCTGTAGCGCTCCGAAGGTTTTTTCGATCACAATTTCAACCTCTACCCTTTCAGGTACCCATTTATACCCCTGGGTGAAGAGAAGCAATTATAGTAAAGTGTCTTGCTCAAGGATCAAGCGTCATGACCAGGACTCGAACTCACACCCCGATGATTAAACAACCAGAACTTAAATCCGGAGCTCTTAACCACTCGGCCACGACACGCTACAAGGGGAGCTGTTGCCAAAAAGTTAGCATACAAACAAAAGAGGGGCGGTTCCCACTGTTCTGGTGTTTACACACTGATATAGGTGTGGGTAGGCATACCCAGAGTTGTGGGGACTTTCCACAATGGAACAAAGGTCCCCACAACGTTTTTCTTTGTTATAATAGAACAACAAAAGGAAGTCACTAAAGGGTCGAGTTTGTAGTGACATTCAAACCAAGGACTTACAACAAAAGAGACAATGGGTCCATGACTGTTATCACAAAGGACACCAATGGGGTCCACCTTTGTTAGGGTTGAACAAAGAGTTGAACAAAGGGGGATCCACAAGTGTGGGCAACTTCAAAATACATCATCACTTTCAAGTTTAATGCAGCAGAGGGCACTGAGTCCATCATCAAAAAACAAGTGCCAGCATTTCTCCCGACTTGCATCCTCTCCTGGTGCTGTGTCATCCTTGGTCAGTAATGGTACAGCAGTGAACTGATGGGGACTTTTTCCAAGCATTGGGTGAATACCTTGTATAACACCACTAACACTAAACCAGTAGAGGTTCTCACGATAGTAGGGATCTATGTCGATGTTTTCATACAGAGATGCGGCCACAACTAACCCTGCCCGTTTACTAATAAAATATGCCTCCCTTGGGATTCCAGGGATCAAGATATCTGCCACTACATCGACTGGGTATGGGTTTGTTCCTGAATCAGATGAGGCTTTCTGCTTCTCCAGTATCAACACATGGTTTGCCACTCCCAGAGTTACACGCGTGTACACAATCTTCTTGTTGCCATCACTAGGTGATACCTTTGAGCAAGCAGTGGTTGCTAGGACAGACATGAAGCGCCATTCATTCCTTACTAAAACGCCATTTGTATTTGTGACTGGAGCACAGCCTTGGATTCTGGTCTGCACCTGAAGTGGCTCTAAAGTAATTGAGTCTAAGACCACAATGTTAGGAGCCCGGGGAACGAAGGCCATATCTTGGGCAACAATGAGGTGTTCAACTGTTGGTGTAGCTTTAGTTATTTCAGAAGTGCCTCGTGTATTCCATACACACATTTTTGGACTGTCTTCCTCCCTATGATAACCAATAATATGAGGCCCAAAGCAACCAGTATATGGACCCTGCCAAGTACCTCCTGTATGTCTTCCAGGTAGTGGTAAGTGCTTCTGTTGAGTGATACTCCCAAACTCATCAAACACCATAAGAGTTCTCTTTTTTACTCCCAATTTGCCAGTTAATTGGATGGTGTCAGTATATGCGTAAAATACATCCTGTTTAAAGTCTTTGGACTTCCAGCAAGTCTTCTGAATTGGTAGCATCCACACAGACTTAGGTAAAATTGCACAATGTATGACTGGATTCCTAATGGCCTCCAGAGAGCTGCACTCGAGGAAAACAAAAGTGTCTTGATCCATTTTGCCAAAACTCCCCCTTGAAGCAGTAAACAGACACAAAATAACTGTTGATCTACCAACATACAAAACATCCTGCAGTGATAGTGCCTGTCGTAAGGGCAAGTCAATGCTTTGACCTTTCTTTTTTCTCGTGCCACACTTAGCATCCTTTGTGCTGCGGCCGGCAGACATTTTCTGTCTAACAAGTTCCATCAAGGCTTCATCTTTATCAATCATTATGACTCTTTCCACAAAGGCATAATCTATCTGAAGCCCTCTAGTTATGCAGTAATCAAGTAAAGCATTACAATCTTCGATGATTGTTTGGTCTACTTTAGAAACGCAGCGCTCCTTTATTTGCTGTAAAATGGCTGCCTTTCTTGCCTTCATTACCAGCTCCCTCAGGTTAATTTTGACAGTGTCCCTCCCTTTAGAGTAGACCACAGTAGAAGAGACATTGGCATGCTTTGGGTAAGATCCACACATTTGAGGCAATATTTTCTCCTTTCTGAAATTTGCAGTGGTGCTGACATTCAAAAGTGTAACTGTTATATCTTCACAAGAATTCTGAAACAGCAGGATCGGAAAAGGGAGGAAGGCATCAACACAAAAATCAATATAATATTGTCCGCCAAAAGTGTAGTTGTCCCACTCCAGTGCTTCACATTGTCGATGTTGGTCTGGAATACAAATGCTCCCTGTATGAGGGTCAAGCAAGACAGACTTCAAGGGAGGAATATTCTGAAGCATGGTGCCACTCAAATACCCATCATGTGTTATGTGAAGGTTGAGTGTTCTCCCCATCACTTCAGTAATATCATGACTAGGTTCTGAGCAGTAAGCAGCATGCCGAATGGATCTTCGCCACAAAAGAGGTATCCCTGGGATGGGTCTTCGAATAATCGAACCAGCCAAAGTAGCTTTTGTGGACATCCATTTGAATAGCATCCACCATGGATGTGGTTTCACCTCTTCAAAGCCTGAGCATGCAACACGTCCAACGACTGTGCGTTCTGAATTTGCAAACTGCTCAACGTACCTAGAATACGCTGCCTTTGCTTTTTGTTCCTCTCCGAGCATGGACATGATCAGAGACTGATGAAGGTTTACCTGAGGTGCTCTTGCAGCAATTTTCTCTATTCGTGAATCTGCCTCCAACAACCATGTCTTGTTTCTCATGTTGGCGTTGTGCAGTTGTCCTTGCTCACTCTTATCGGCTACTACAAAGCCAGTATGACAATGAAGGAACGAATCTAAGGATGCTTGGATAAACTCCACTGGGCATCTTGGATTAGTAGTGACAATCTCCCAGAATGAAGCTGCTTTGTTGGCGTGAGAATAATCCATCAGGCCTTGATCATACGCTGCAGCACAGAGGACAAATGACTGCATCACCTGATGATCAAGAAGGTCTACTGAAGTTTCCTCAAACATGTCTACTGCCTGGCGGTAGTACAGGACCGAAGAGTCAGGCTGGTCAAACTGCGACAGCATCCTACCAAGCTCATTCAAATACAGGCTTTTCTGACAGCTGAACACATTTGTTTGTTTTTTATCAGGAAGCAATCTTGCTTCATGATCAGATGGGATATGATGCACAATCTCCAGCAAAGTCTTCTGGGCTTGATCAATCTTACCGCGCGACCACCAGACATACCCTAAGGCAACATCAAAACAATGGCTTACAAGTGTAGATACGTGATTGCTTAGAAGGCGCCTAACTTTCAAAAGACCCATCTTTGCTTCTTTTGAGTCTTTTTCATGTATATAAGAAGGCAGAAGGAGATTTATACAGTGTGCCAGTGCAGCCACTGCCCAATCACCGTTCTCAAAACCTTCAACTCCAAAGGGAATAACCTCAGTTGACCTCATTTCAGTGTTTGGCTGCCTTGACAAGCTTCGGCGCGAGTAGCAATCTGTAAAGTTCACTGCTCCGCCTCTTCTTATAAAATACTCAACCTTTCGCCCATTTTGAGTGATGAAATGGCAAACATTTGACTTTAATTGATGTTCTGCTTGCTTCAAAGCTTCCAACAGCCATTTCAGATGCACCTGTTCTAATCTTTGTTGTTTTTTGTGAACTTTAAGGAGGAATTTAATACCTGGGGCTATTTGAGTCTTCTTAGTACCATCAGATATACCAGTCTTTTTTAGGCCTTTCTGAAGACACAACTCCATTAAGGTGGGGACTGAACAGACCACATTCATTTCTTTTGGTTCTACTTCTGATCCAGTGCTTACACAATGAGCCTCAAAAAGGTTCTCAAAGGTACCGAGGAATTGCTTCTTTAGAAGAAGTTTATTTTTACGATGCTTTCGTTTCTTTTCATTGCTTTGGGCTGGCGAGGCATCACTACTGCTTTCAATGGAACCGATTCCTTTGTGTTTACTAAAACTGCTACTATCTTCACCGACATTTTCACAGTTTTCTAAATCATCTAAATCATCAACATCATCATTTTCATCACCACTATCATCATCATCATCCTCATCATCTTCATCATCACTATCATCATGATCCCCATCACTTTCATCTTCATCTGTTACCCCTTCAGGAAGTTCAGGGACTCGTCTAGACTCTTCTCCAGCTCCTCCTTCAAGAGAATCATCATTAGCTGTTTGGGAGAAGGCTAATGAGATGGCCCTATTGAAGGATCTCTTTCCGCCAATCGTGGCCAACTCAGCTGCCGAAAAGTCAGCATTGTCT
>JAUELU010000003.1:5381782-5392043 GCA_032357145.1 Evasterias troschelii
ATTCAAGTGCTGTGGTTGGGCGGTTGGCAACTTGAGCATCTACCACATGAGATTGGAAATCCAATGAAGGTTCAAGCGCTGTGGTTGGGCGGTTTGCGTCTACCACAAGAGATTGGATTTCCTGTGAAGATTCAAGTGTTGTGGTTGGGCGGTTTGCGTCTACCACATGAGATTGGATTTCCTGTGAAGGTTCAAGCGCTGTGGTTGGGCGATTGGCGTCTTGAGCATCTACCACATGAGATTGGATTTCCTTTGAAGATTCAAGCGCTGTGGTTGGACGGATGGAGTCTTGAGCATCCACTGCATGAGATTGGATTTCCTGTGAAGATTCAAGTGTTGTGGTTGGGCGGTTTGCGTCTACCACAAGAGATTGGATTTCCTGTGAAGATTCAAGCACTGTGGTTGGGCGGTTTGCTTCTACCACATGAGATTGGATTTCCTGTGAAGATTCAAGTGTTGTGGTTGGGCGATTTGCGTCTTGAGCATCTACCACATGAGATTGGATTTCCTTTGAAGATTCAAGCGCTGTGGTTGGACGGATGGAGTCTTGAGCATCCACTGCATGAGATTGGATTTCCTGTGAAGATTCAAGCACTGTGGTTGGGGAATTGGCGGCCTGAGCATCTACCACATGAGATTGGACATCCTGTGAAGACTCAAGGGCTTTGGTTGGACGGTTGGCGTCTTGAGCATCTACCACATGAGATTGGATTTCCTGTGAAGAATCAAGCTCTGGGGTTGGGCAGTTGGCCTCTTGAGCATCTACCACATGAGATTGGATTTCCTGTGAAGATTCAAGTTCTGTGGTTGGACGGTTGGCGTCTTGAGCATCCACCCCATGAGATTGGATTTCCTTAAAAGATTCAATCTTTGTGATTGGGTGTTTCTGAAAACCTGTAGTGTTTTTGTGACTAACATGAGCACCTTTGTGACCGTACAGGCTTCGAAACCCACTGAAAATAGCCCCGCAGATGTCACATATAAACTTACCATCATCAGTTTTTTTTGGTGGAATTGGTTTTGGTTTTGGTTTTACAGGGTCCTTTTTTCTTCTTCTCTTCCTCTCATGGCATCGCTTGTGTGCATTGAGCTGGTTGAACTTGACATATGTTTTACTGCACACTTTGCAAGTGAACAAGTCTGAAGGGTCAGTTTCTCTTCTCAAAATTACAGTCACAGAAGTGGGATTGGTCATGGTAGTTGTACTTTCTACTGAAGACTGGCCATCTATAACCATGATATTGCTCGTCTCCGAAGACACAGCGACGGGGTTAGCATTCACGCCTTCTTCTGCAGGCTTCGAGTCGGAGTTGTTTGAGCTTCCTTCCACACACTGATTGTTGCTGTTGTTACTAAGGGGAACCTGGAGGTAGTTGGGTTCATTCCCAGGAAAGTCTGTCTCAGTTTTAAGCTCAGAATCATCCAATACTTTCTCTACAACAACATGAGGATTCCCCAGAGGAATCTCTACACTAGTTCCTGTGATCCCCAAACCATGAGGAACATTTTTGTCACTGGTCTCACTTTCCATCGTAGGAGGCACTGTCATGTCAAATACACGAGTCTTCAGAGTCTTTTTGCCACTATTGTCACTTAATCCTTGTTCCAAAGGACAAATACTCGCCTCTTCGCTTAAACTGTTCTCTGATGACGGGGAATCCATTTCATCACCGGGAAGTTCTTCTGAAGGCTTGATATCGCGCTTGCCACTTGCGTCTTTTCCTGTCAAATCAAAGTCCATTTTGTTTTCACCTGAAAACTGAAGATTGTTCTTATCAGATGTGACTTCCACAGAAGAAAGATTCTCCTCATCAGTAGCGTTCTTTGGTGGATGTTTTATCTCATCATCTGAAGTGTTTGACAGACTATTCTGAGAGTCCACAGCTTCAACAGGATTCTCGTTCGTGTGCACATTCCCCAAAATACTTGAACCTGAGACCTCATCTTGACTTGTCTCCATCAGCTTAGGCTCTGTCGTGGGACTTGAAACACTTGCTAAATGCTGCTTTTCCAGAATATATTTCTGACTTGGATTTTTAGCCACATTCGGATTCTTTATCAGATCACAAACAATTTGTGTTAAAGGTTGAGACTCAATCTCGCCATTTAAGACTTCCCAAGAAGACACGGTCTTGTTGTTTATACTTGGAATTTTTTCTAAAGAAACCTGTGGCTCATGATCATTACTTGAAATTTTCCTTGAAAACTCCAACTCTGCCTTGTGACTTTCATCCTTCTCTGAATCCCCAGATTTGTTCATGTGACTTTTATTTGCTTCAGGGGAGTTTGGCAGAGATTTATCTATCTCCAAGTCAGGAACAATCATCAGGGTTTCTTGTTCGATTCCCGTCACTGCAGCCACATTGCAATCTAGTTGATCATGTTTATCATCAATTTCACTGGCAACACCCTCCTTTTCAGAGCAACTGTCCTCGCATCTTTGAGGAGCACATGACAATTCTTGTCTTTTATCATCGCAGACTTCACCAGTCTCAGCTGAAGACATTTGTTTTTCAGATTCGTCAGTTAAATCAGAGACTGCTTCTTGAGATTTGTTTTTACATTTCCTGTTGTGTGAAATCTTATGACTTCTTAGGGAAGCCTTTCGCTCAAAGGACTTACTGCAGACGTTACATTTGTATTGGGGAATGATAGGCATTTTTGTAGTTGCAGGCTCCTTACTTGGAATTTTATTTTTCTGAGCTCTTGTATTATAGCATTTTACTTTGGACCGTCTGCATGCAGCTAGCAGACGTTGCAGCCGATTTGCTTTAACACTCTTCCTGTCAGTTGCATTGTCACACGCCTTGTTGTTAGACACTCCTGATCCTTTTTGAGAACTGCCTGCACTCTCAGACAACGTCTGCATTTTAATTGTTAATGATTTGACACCTGACAGTGCCAGCCACTTGCTGAGCTGACCATGTCGCTTCCCCTTGTGGCATTTGAGTTGCCAGAAACATGTAAATCTTTGGTGGCATACGTTGCACGAGTAAGGTGGCTCAGGTATAACTGTCCCAGCCGCTTCACTGCCTTGAGGGATCTGGTATTTGTTTGCTTTTGTCCGGAGGCCTTTGTGGCGCTGTAGCTGCCACAGCAAGTTAAATGTCTTGTCACATCCATCACAGTCATGAGGTGGCGGAGGCTCTTGGCCATCTTGAGACTGAACAGCTCCTTTGTTTTTTTCTGCTCGAGCCTTAAGGCGGCTACTTCTGGTGTTTTTGACACCATCCTTACGGCGCGTCACAACTTTACCCTTGGTTTCTCCAGAAGCTCGTGTATGTTTCTCTAGCTTCTTTATTGGCTGTATTGCATTTTGGTGAGCCACAAAAACAGGTACTTTCATTTTGCAGGGTCCTTTTGTTTCATGAAAGTTTAAACTCTTCTTGTGGTAATAAGATCTTTTGCAGACAACACAGGTGTGGTTTTTCTTTCTGTTGACATCAGTTTTTTTCGATGGCAAAACTGTGTTTTTGTTTGCTGCTTCAGGGCCGTGATTCAGCCTATGGTCCCATAGCTTCAACTCTGAGAGAAAAGTTCTATTGCAGACGTCACATGCGTACGAGATAAGAGTTACTGTTTCAGAGAAAGATCCAGTGTCTGTCTGGAAAGGAGAAGCTGCAGGCAACTGTTTTTGTTTGAGCGATTTGCAATGGCCCTCCATGTGGTTCTGCAGCAGAGATAACTTTGTGAATATCTCACTGCAGATGCCACACTTGTACTCGATGTCCTTTGGTTCCTCAACAGTGGGCACTATGTAAGTTGTAGTGCTGATAGGGTTCTTATTCTTGGCATGGGATCCCATGTGACCCTGCAATTGAACCAGTCTGGGGAAAGTTTTCAGACAGATACCGCAACCGAATTTGGATTCTTCTTTCTCCTGCTTTCCGGGAAGGTAGCTTACTGAAGACTCCACATACTGAATTTCAGAAAGATTTTTAGCATTATCTGCTCCAGTATTCAGCTCATTAGCATCTGCACAAGAATCTGTCGAACCTGAGACCGTCTTGGGGAAACTCTGAATAGAGTACCCTTGAACATTTTTTTCGTGTGTCAGGTTAGCCTCGAAGCCCCAAACAAATTTGGTAGAAGATGATGTTTTTTCATCCGACCTCAGTGTGGTACTCACACTAGCGACTACTTCTCCAGAATCGTTCATGATATTCACTTTCTTCTCTTTGGCAAATAAGTCCTTGTTGACACGCATCCATTTGTGATGATCGTAGAAATCAAGAAATTTTTCAAACTGTCTCGGACATACCTTGCACAAGAAGGTTGAATGGCAAGGATCTTTGCCTTCTTTGTTCAACACATTTCGTGTAAAGTATTGGTGATGAGCAAGGAGCCCTCTTGAGGTGGTGAAATTTAATGGGCAGAGTCGACAGGCAAAGCTACGTCTTGGTATTCCCACGCTGTTAAACCGTATAACACCATTGTCCAAATCGGAGAGTCCCTCAGGAAGAGTTGGGACTCCGGGGATTTTCACACATTCTGGATGGCTCATGCAGCCCAGGTGCTGACTGTTGAGGTTTAGGAGTCTATTAAGGTCACCCTGAATCTGGTGTGCCTCGTAGAGGTGCTCTAACATTGCATAAGGCTCGGAGTCCTCATAAAAGCACTTGCAACATTTTATGGAATACATGTCTCTATGGTCTTCCTGCAGGGTCACGTCAACATAATCCTTATGCTGGAGTAAAAGTGCCACTGGACAGCAAATTATCGTTTCCTTACTCGGGTCTAAATTCAACTTGATAAACCTGGGACGGTTACCTGAGGTCTTGTTTCCTGATTGATCCTCTCCGATCCCACCACTGCCACCAGGAATTTGATCAAATGGCTGACTTTTATCCTTGCTACCAGAAAACATGCCGACTTTTACTGGATCACTGGTTTCTCTGGAACTGAGAATAGATGACTGACCTGAGGAATCCGTTGGAAAATTCCCTTTCTGTCCAGACAGCTCTTCACCACCAGGGTCGTTTGACACAGATGGAAACAGCTCAACTACTATTTTCTGACTCTGCATAGCCTTGGCGCCATTTTTTACAAGCCCCAGATAGCTAAATAGATTTGGGTCTGAACTCCTTGTATCTTCCCCTTTGCTATCCAGTACTTCACCTTGCAATGTCTGACACGTACTCTCACTTGAAGATGTCGCAGTGTCTGCACCATCTTCTTCATCTTGAACCTTTGTAGCCGTAGCTACATTCACCATCAACTCATCATCAGACTGCAAATGCTCCTGCTCCGTTATTGTAATCGCCCCATCAGCTGCAACCTATGGAATAAAGAACTCAAATGATAAAAGTTGCATTGCCATTTGTTTTCCGATAGACTTGAAAATAAAAAAATTTTCAGAACATTTCTTTTGGCAGATGACACAGTTTCAAAACGTAATACTTTTCAAAATACAGTGTAAAAACACAAAACACAAGATATACTTCTTTATACATGGCTGCTGGGATGACTGTATTTTTAAAACAATTTTTTTGCAAATTATAAACAATTACTAACTACTAAAGGAAAAAAGAAGTGTTGTCAGAAGCATTGATTTTTTTGTTTTTTTTAAATGCTTCCGAGCTCTTCACAACAGTAACTCTGGGCTGACTGATGAATGGAAAAGAGAAAAGGAAATTTTTGTCAAATGGGAAGGACTTCCAAGAAAGATTTCAAATAAATAAAAAAGTATAAATATTTTACTTGGGGGAAACAAAGTCATTCCCACCTTTCTTACCGATGTTCCACCTGCTGAGCCTCCAACAGAACTTCCCAGGTTGAGTCTTTCTTTCTCCTTGGGTAAAATGATCTCTCCTGTCTTCTCCGATCCACACCCAGATGAGCTTTCATCTTGCTTGTCATCCTGAACTCTGACCTCTGCACTTTTACCTCTGTCCATCCTGCTCTGTTAAGACATAAGGTTATGTACGAAATTATGCATGGTTTACAAATTAATGTTTTTAAAATTTTCAATAATTGGCACGTCTACTATTTAAAAAATATTTTTCGTCTAGTTGCTGCAGTTCCGCTACGGTGGTTTCAAACATGGCAGATTTTATCAATTTTGTGAGGAGTTTAATTGGGCTAGATGAACGTGAAAATTCAGCGCGAGAAAGCTACGCCACAAGCATGTCATATCCTGCATAGGTCAAAGGTGACTGTGCACAGCACCTGCAATGTGTGAGATTCTGCCAGTTTCCAACAGCGAGTGAAATGTTCCTTCACAGAATTTAAGTCCAGGTGGGAAATCACGATAAAATTACACCTTATCCAATCACGGTAACATTCCGCATGGCCGGGGAAGAAAAATGGGAACCAACTATAGCCACGAGGTAACCCCCCCTCTCCCCGTGCATCATTCATGCTCCCTGCACAAAATAGTCCAAACACATGACAAGTAGTGCCCAGACAAAAAGAAAAATATGGCACCTGGGTACCCCCCCCCCAACTAAAAAGCAATGCCCCCCCCCCCCCATGAAAAAATCATGGCTTTGCCACAGACTACCAGGATAATTAACATACTTAGTTAATAAGTTATGCATTTGGCAGGTTGGACCATGAGAACCCAGAAAAGGTGACTATTACACTTGATGGGTCTATTTACCAATGAATACTGTTAACACTGTCTCTACAATGCCCCGGTCACAGATGACGATTAGGGAATCGTATCAGATACAGGAACATGGACGAACTATTCCTGCAGGGAAGAAAGACAAAAAGTACCTCGTCACCTTTTATCCTGATTATGTAGGGAGTCTAGGGACAGTGGGAATGAGTCTAATGTCTGTACACTTTACCACCCTGACACTAAACATACATGTGCATAGTACAAAAACAGTGAACGGTTTCCCTTGTAATGCACAGCAACTTGCTACACAAAATGCATGAGTTGCTACTCAAAAATCAGGAGTTGCTACTCAATATTAGCATTCAGTGTGCACAACACACGTTTGGTCTAAATATTTTGCTATGCAAAAAAACCTAAATAAAATCGCTCGCTGAAACAAAAAGCAAGGACACATACTGTACTGTACAAAAAGAAAATATTTATGTTTGGTACAGCTCAAATTACATGGTTTTTGGCTTATTTCTCAAATTAACAAACAATTTGGAATCCTGTATTTTTTAAAAACCACAATCTTTTGCCATCTTGGGTACCCCCCCTCCCCCCCTCGAAGCGTATTTTTTTAAACAGGATTAAGAAGCATTGTGCATTTAAGTGGTGTTTGAAACAACAGCAAAATATTTTTTATAGACTGGCTACCATCTGCACAGCAAAGACATTCAGGGTTCTGCCCTAGCAACCCACCCCCCCCCCCCCTGAATGAACAGGTCTATTGACATTTTTATTTGACAATTTGCCACGTTTGTTTAGTCACTAGTCTGCTTGGGGGTGAAAACTGTTAATATGTTGGAAGAAGCCATGTTTAACCAAGATCTCTTCAAAACTTAAATAGCGCCCTCTGTTGAGAAGTACTTACATAAATAAAAAATGTTACAATAGCTTAACATGTGTTCATGTATTCATGTTTGTGGACAGGTTTATCAAATAAACTGATAATGTTCATCTATCACATGCTTAAAAGGTTCTACAGAGACAACATACTGGCAGAAACTAAGTTTACCCACATGTAGTCCTAGAAACCAGTTAAAGACAAGGATTTGTAAAAAATAAAAAACCTAAAAATACAAATTGCTTTGTTTTATTCTGAAAGCTCATTACTAAATGATTATCATTCCACTCAATTCCAAGCAAATATCATTTGATGACTAATAGTAATACACTCACCATGGCTGATGCCCCAAATCCATGACAAAACAAAACTTGTTTAACTTTTTCTTGTAAATCACCAAAAGTGTTCACAATTTAAGCAAGTCGTTTTGCTTGGTGTAAGTTTACTCTTTCAAAACAAAAACAAAAAAGGTGTAACTAATCTTTTTAATTTTAATTTATTTGTTATTATTATTATCTATTTATGTTTTTGTTTGTTTGGTTATTTTTGACATATAAAAACAACAAGAGGTCCAGTTAATGGGCAATGTATAACGCATGGTATTTTGGCCCATTTCTGCAAGGCAATACTTTCTTCCCTGTGCTTCAGGGCTTTGTAGCAAACTTTTGTGAAAAACAGCTTTATGACACGAGCTCGAACAATTCAAAAATAAAAAACAAAATTATGCTCAATGTTACATGGAATATGTAACATGTACTACCAGGGCCCATAGAGCTGCTTAAGCGGAAAATATTGCTTAAAATTTTTCTGCTAAGCAGAAATGAGCAGGATACCAGTCATAAATTGTACATGTAACATAGTATTTTGGCTGGTTACCGTACTTTGCTAAGCATACTTTTGTTGTGCTTAGCTACTTTTCGTGCTTAGAGCAGCTCTATGAAATTGGGCCCAATTGTTTTACTCATAACAAGGTCAGCACAAAAGGTCACACACTAAAGGTTAATTAAAAAAAAAAAAATTTTGATTTGCAAATAATGTAATCAATATGGCCTACAGTTTATCAGCCAAGGTAAACATTGGTAACAAAATAAAGAAATATGGATTAAAATTGACAACCAAATGAATATTTAAATTGTAACTTCATGCTTGTGAGATTGTGGACCAGCTACTATTTTGTGTTGGCAGGTAAAAACAGGAAGCAATTTTTTTAATTTAGGGTAATGAAGCAGCCATTGTCCTATGTCATTGTGTATGCAAATCATGCAAAATGAACCCCAAACATCAATTTGGTTGAGACAGATCCTTAACCCCACCCCCCTAGAAAAAAAAACTTTAAAAAACATCCACTCCCCCAAACTGTTTCTGCATGCCATCCATGACCCAAACAAGGTTTTACCATCTATCTTTTTACCATCTTCTTCAAACATGCAAGTTGTTTTTTAGGCATATATACCCACCCACTCTTTAAAAAAATACCCTTTAAACCTGCAGTGTGCATAGAAACAATTTCACCAAATTTTTCCAACCTTCGATACAAAAATGTACATAAATGCATAAAACGTAATTTTTCATGTCGTCCTTCCGCTGCTGTGTGAGGCCAATGTAAATGGCGTCACGGTATGTCGTAAGCATTAGATGAAACGTCAGCAACTGCATGCGTATGCACGAGCACAGACTCACTTTCACACACATCTTATTCACAGATTATACGTTAAAAATACCATCATTTCAAGGTACTTTTGTTGGCTTCACCAACATGATCTTAAAAACATACGAGTGCGTACGTAAAATGTTGAATTTAATGGCCGAGTATTGCACATTGTTGTAACGTTACCAAACAAAGCCCCTGTGACGCCATTGACATGGCGTGAACACTCACCAGCGCATTCCAACCATAACGAGTTCTACCAGACAAGAAAATTCACTATAAATCTCTCCCACAATTTCTAACGAAAAATATAAGTACATCTTTTTGATAGTTAATGTATTATGTACCTACCTTTTTCACAGTATACGTCCACTAAAAGGTATAAGAGTAGTTTTTGAGGGTTACAAAATTGTCTTGCTCCGCAGATCTACGTTCAGAAATGGTGCACATAGACGGCCATTACGAGTTTGAAGGCATGTGTTGAGGCTACATGTAATGCACACCACACACGTACACGTACACACACGAGAACGATAGCGTACACCATGTACGTACAATGTATTCTACGTATGCGTGTACAATGCACACAAAAGGCTCAGTGGGCTTTAAATAAAAACTCCCGGATGAACCACACAAGGTCGAGCTTGGACTTTGCAGTGAGGAAGTAAATAAATTTTGCCAAAAAAAATATGGTTGAATATGGCAACTATCTTTACGTCACCAATAGATACGTTTTCTCACATAAGGAGTTAGTCCACAAGGCTTAGTAATTATTGTCAGGCAAATCTCTTTTCAAGTTTGTGTTAGATGATTCGCTAGAGGGACGTACGGCACCCCGGCAGCTTTATGGATGGCAAACCGCGCCTAAAGACCCATTGCACTGACGTCACTCAGGTGGCAACTGTGACCATGCCATTTTGGATTGTTTTGCCCGTAATTTCTGTGTTAGGTGCACGTTTAACCGCACGCCCTTCGACTAAATAATGCACACTTTTGGTGGAATTGTTATTTCATAAACAATGCTAGGCCTAAACCGTATAATTAAAGCAAAAGGCACGCCAAATTGCCTGTGGTTTTTGTAAGAAACGAATAAGGCAATAATACAAATCCATGGAGAATACGCACACGAGTCGTTTATGAAATACACCTTTGCTAATACATG
>JAUELU010000003.1:5476535-5491555 GCA_032357145.1 Evasterias troschelii
TACAAATGGGAAATCACCCCCCCCCTCCCCCCATAAATTCTTTAAGGATAACTATGTCAATGCTCGTTCTATTGGCTTCTGGTAATCATTTCCAGAGCCAGTTTGTGAGAAGTGGGCGTGGCTTACAGTGGAGTTACTTCACACTAAGAAACGGCATAGTTGAGACAGGGGCTCGAGAGATGCGCCGAACCAAATTATTGAATTAAGTACATGCAAAGTTCGACGTCTGAAACAGTTTGGAGCGACTGAACGCACTAGAAGTCGAAAGATCGACTGTTGCAGTCGTTCTGAACGACTCTGGAGCGCCTTTTAACAACTTAATGCAGTGAATTCCGAAGCGTTTCCTTGGATTAGTTTTCAGACATTGTTTTGTTGAGAATATTGCATCACAGTGAAACACTGACTTAGTTTGCTTTTAATGGAATAATAGATGAACCATTATCTGTAACTAAAAAGCTTTGATTTTGCAAGGTATTTATTTTTATTTTTTGATTGCCACTTCACCATACCAAAATCAGACCATCCTGTTAAACTCATGTAACTAATACCATGGCTTGAACCCACAGCAAGACTTTTGAGTTTAGTTTGAAATATCTTTGCCCAACTTAATGACTTTGCTTGCTGATGAATTCTGAGCTCTTGGTCACCATTGTCCAAAATTTCAGTGCTAGCTTTGTAATAAGGTTAGAAATGTGAACTCCCACAGGCAAAGATTCCCTGCTAGCAGAGTTTTTGTTCTGCTGCTAAAAGTGAAAAGAGGAATCAGTGAACAATTTGTTTAATAGTATACCCTAAATCTGCATTATGGAAATCTGCAATGGTTTCAATTTTTTGCTAACTTTATGATGGTTTTGTGTTGTACCTTAGGCTGACGAAGAGCACCAGTTTAGATAGTGGAATGACCACGGAAGAAACAACAATCAAGAAAGACAGATCGGACACGGCCAGCGTCAAGACATGCCCGGAGATGAGCATCGCTGAAGAGGAAGCTTATTCCGAAATTGCCCCTGACTTGGACAAGAAGTCCGAAATGTCGTACTCTGAATCTGATCCATCATTCAAAGGCTCCGCCTCCGAGATCTCATCGGAGTACTCGGAGAAAGACTCTGAAATCTCGTCCAACAAAGAGTCCGGAGAATTGGAGGACATTCTCCTTCATGCCAACCCAGCTTACGAGAGCGTGGAGAGCATTCCATTTTCTGAAGAGGGGTTGCAGCGTGAAGAGGTAGATGGAGGGGAGTATGAAACTTTGAGAATCGGAGTCTTGGCTAATACTCAGAGTGCAGAGACTCTGCCATGATAAACACGTTGTAGTTTGCAGAAGATAAGTAATTTCCCTCAATTTTTTTGTACAAATTACGTGAATTTTGAAAAAAATGTAAATATTGTCATTCTTGGTTTCGTAGTCATTCCTGATTTCCGGCAAACTATTAATAGTCCTGGGGTTGATTTCTTAAAGATCGAAGATTCATCTTAACTTTGTATCAATCATAATTGCCTAACAATGTATGATGTCATTATTGACAACTCATCTTAAGATGAAACTTAGGGCTTTTTGAAATCGACCCCTGGATGATTTGATATTGAAATTTTGATGTTAGTTTACATCATGTGAATATTCAGTACTCTATATGTTGCCATAATGCTCTAATTATGTTGGTAAAAAAAACAGTACTTTAGCAATACAATAATTTATTGTTAAATTGGTGAGTGTGTTACTAACTTGTACAGTTCTTTTGAAATGATTTGTACTATTAACTAGACTTGTATGAACTGTTAAGCATTTTTTTTCAACTGGGGAAAACCCTTATCACAAAGATAATTGATCATAGCTTTTAAATTTTTTGCCTTGTATTATAAGCAAGTTTCAAACAAAATGCCTTAAAAGGAAGAACAATGGTTATTAGGACAAGCAGTCCCGGTGTTCAGATTGTGTGACAATTTTGTTAACAGAACCTCTGCTACTGATAAACGAAGTTCAATGAAATCGGTAGGTAATTGTAAGAATGAACAAAAGTCACTTAATTTTTATTTAAGAAAAATCTTAAGTCATTTTAAAACATCATTTTCTTAAGTGTTTTTGTACAAGTTCATCTTTAACATTCCTACTCACAATTTTGATGAACAAAGCACTTGCAAACGCCCAGTGTTTGAACAAGTCTTATCACTCAAAAAAGATTTTTCTCTATTTGGGTTTTCCTCCCAAACCTTTAGTCTTCTCCACTCTGCCGACAGGCTGTAGTACTCCATCATGGCAAAACATGTGATGTCATTGAGGTCTTAGGGATTAAAGTTGTAGTTTCTTTTGACTTTACCTTTCTTTCATTACCAAATAATTTTAAGTTTTTTAAAAATAAAGCTTCTTGGGCCAACTTTGTGACAAAATTTGCTTGGTGTATGCATGTTACATTTGCTTTGTATTGTGGTTTTTCATTATAAGTCGCCCTCAGGTTGACCTTGCCATGATACAAAAACAGACAGCGACTGATTCCAGGATAATGCTGCACCTGAGCTAAGAATGTCAGAAACATACCAGTCGCCAATTATTTACAATCTGGTTATAACTACAATAATGTTAAGACGATCGGCATCAGTCGTTGTCAGAAAAAAAAAACATCAGATGCGAGAGTGAAAACATTCCTATTTCTGCGATTTGTATTACAGACAGGTGGGAATCAATAGATAGTTTTTACATTGTGTATCGTATGTATTGATTGAATGATGCGTTATTAGTGCTTGCGTAAGCTTGCGCGCCAACACACACATGGCTGTTAATGCCATACGCGTTTTAGCAACCAGTCTTCAATCGTAAGTGACATGAGCATGGTTCTGTTGGGGTGACGCTTGTTCCACGAGATTCACATAGTTTCTCAAAGTGACCTGAGCGTTAACTTCCTGGTTGATCCTGACGGTTCCGTCACAGCGCAAGCAAAATTCAGGTCAACCCGAGGGTGGCTTTACTGGCTGTAAATAAAGTGTATGTCTGGTCTTGTTTTTTTGTGGTGTTTAAGGAAATCTTGTGATTTACTGTACAAAAAAAACAAGTTCCCTAACAAGAGGATGTAGGATTTATTTTTGTAGCGCACCACAAAATGTGCAATTTATAAATAGCAAATAAAATCCGATATAATCTGAGGGCAAAGCACCACCTCTTGACTCAATCTCTGGTCCTCTTTGTGAGAGTCAAACTTCATAAGGTACTGATCATCATTTTACAAGTTGTAATTTAATGGATGTTAATTTTTGCATCGGCGATAAAGAATATAATTTGTTTTTACCCTTACACCAATGAGTGTTAATCACTGTATACTCAGTACTTTCCTGAGTTCTGTGGGAAGAAATCCCACAGGCAAATCACTCAGGTGGGATTTGAACCCACGACCTTTGCATTGCCAGTTGTAATTTTGTATGTGTTGATTTATCGATAAATAGCCAGTGTGGTTCAGGTTAGGATTTTGAGAGCCTTGTGGTAATTGTTCAACAAACTTGGCCATTAAAATGCAAAAAATAAATAAATAAATAGAACTGTTTTGTGAAGGATGTACATTCCAAATCTGATGCCTTTAAAATTAGCACTAATTAAACAAACAAATCTAAAAGGAAATAGCGTATTTCAGGTAACTGTGAAGGGGCCTTTTGGGGGGGGGGGGGGAAGGGATTGGGGCTATTTTACAAGTTATTGTATTGAGTGATGATAAGATAGTGAATGCCCCCTAAGTTATCCTTAATCATCAATTAGTAAATATAAGTTTACATTCCCTGTACAAAGTTTTTTTTGGACATCAAGGAAAAGAAGATTTGTTTCACCAAAGATGTTGTGGCAACACTAATTCACAAATATGTGTATTCAGGTTGTTTTTTCAATTATAAAAACAGATAAGTAATCATGATTTGGAAATATTTTGTCCCAATTTGGGAGATGTTTTTTTTTAAAGTCTAGTTCAGCGATGCTTTTTGGTATGGAGGTACTTGTATCTTATATGGCCCCATTGGGAGATGAAAACCTATCCAAATTGGGAAATATATGTTGCCAGAAGTATTATTGATATTGCAAGTAGTAGATAATATATCTCCTAATTTGGGGTATTGTTATCCGGATTAGTATATTTATATTTCCTATTTAGAGAAAGTTCTGTCTTTATTGGGAGATATGTTGTATTATTTTGAGACTGTTTATCCCATTTTAGATACATCTTTATCCTGATTAGGAGATAAATACTTCCTATACTGATATATCTTTATCATGATTAGGAGATATACCCCCTGTATTGATATATCTTTATACTGATTTGGAGGTATTTCTCCCCCATTTTTAGATAATTTTATTTTGACTTGGAGATAAGTATATTTCCTTTTTCTGGGAGAAATGTCTGTATTGATTTGATGACATATTTCCTATTTTGAGAAATTTTCTCAGGATTTTCTAGTTTTAAGGCAGTGGCACCTTGATTGGGAGATTAGAATTTTCTAAATTTGCCTAAACCTTTTTTACTCCCAATAAACCCTTGTCTTGAACACAACTTTACAATATTCAGACACAAAAGTAGCTATTGTAAATAACTTGATGTGAAAAAGTGAACATACATATATTAATTGTTAGTACTCTTAGAGTTTTCATTTGTGAATGATTTGATTGACAAACTGATAGTAATTTGAAGGGTGGCACAATTCACTTTAAACTGCATGAACTATGTTGCTGTAAAAGGTAATTTTGAAAGTACTTAACATATGCAATAAATTTGCATTGAAATCTTTTTGATAATTAATAACCAAAAACAGTTATAGGTGATTTTTCTCTAGCTTTTTGTAAAGACATTCCTTTCTCTTTTAAGCTTTAACATCCCTTTCTGAATTTATAACTGAATTATTTTTATCGTATCCTTGATTAATCTTCTGATGCTGAAGTACGAAACAAAGGAAATTTTTTGTATCATTGTTAAAGCGCCTTTTTAAGTCGGTAAAATGAAACTTTTATTAATGCTAGTGTATTTGTAAGATACGTGTTGATTAACTCTTGAACTGCTAATGCACATCAAATGTGTCCTTATAACGCCTGGCAACTAGTCGCTTGATGAAAAGAACCGCTCAACTATATTATTATTCTATTTATGGGTAGGGTTAGCAGATAGATAATGGTTTCTTGTGATTATTGAGAAGAAAAAAGGGTTCTTCCAGAATGGTTTTCTTTCATCAGAACGTGTCAAAATGAGGACGATGAGTTTTCTTTGCTGTGATTGGATAACAGACGCACTATTAGCATCAGTTTTAGAAGTACACCTCATTACGTTTGTGGTGTTTTAGGCCATTTTGAAAAATTACGGCTAAAACTTCGGCTTTGGCTTTGGCTTATAGGGATGAAGAACTATACTGAAAGTGTACTTACTGAGCCCAAGCCAGAGCCTAACACAAAGTTGATAAGCACAACAAAAGTTTGCTTACCAGAATAAGATTATCAGCTAAAACACCATTTTTCATGTACAAAATATAAACTGGTATCCTGCTTAGTTTTGCTTAGCAGAAAAATGTTAAGCAATATTTTCTGCTGAAGCAGCTCTGTGAAATTGAGCCCTGGTTCTTAAAAGGGCATTAGTCATTTTTATAAATGTTACTTACTAGAGCTCACACCACAGTACTTGCTGTACACTGATAATAGCTTTGTCCGACTCTCGACAATTCACTAGTTTTCTTGCTTGTTTGTATCATAGCTTATCTTCTCGTCTAAAACAAGTTTTGGTCTCTATTGCATCCCCTCCCGTACCACTCCGCCACAACCAAAGCTCTGTTCACACTACACTTTAATCCAGATAATCTCCATGTTAAGGAAACCATTAACACTGAGACTCTCTGGGTTAAAGTGGAGCGTTCACACTACACTTTTAAAAGCTAAAAATTCTCTGGATTAACGAATCCAAAACTGGCTTATCCAGGTAAAATTTACCCCTGCCCAAGACTAGGGTTAACCCACCAATCTCGGTGTTAGTATGGAAATTGGTTAATCTCTGGATCGGTTTAAAACTTTTAACACAGGTCGCCAATTACAAAGATCAAACATGAAATTGTTTCATGTTACGTAAATGGTGCACTTTTTTAAAAGTTACTTGACACCTCTTACTTGGACAAACTGTCAACTATTTGGGAACGTTTTGTGACTAACCATGTATGGAACAATAGTTTAAAATAGTATAGTCCAGCTGGCAGTTTTTTTTTAGCTGTTTCGATAATTAGTTCTTTTTGTTCTGTTGTTTTTTCTCCAAAGTGGATTGAAAATGCACGAGGAAATGTAATGTGTTTAGTGTGAAGAGAGAATTTAAAATAGCTGGTAAACTATATTAGCTGGTTCAAAATTTGAATCATAGTTTTGGAAGGGCTTGCACAGCATTTTTTATAGAGTGGTTTTGGACTGCCTAAAATAATTTCTTATTTTGGCACACATTCAAGAAAGTGGTCTTCCAAACGCTCTTAACTAATTTTGTATGGACTTCTTTGCACTTGAAACACTAAGAATGACTGAGAATTGAGTAATTTTAGAAGTGTTGGTCAAAGTGAAAAAAGAACCCTGAAAGGATTGAGGCCAAAACCTCTATTGTGCAGCCGCCATTTTGTCATGTTCCCCGTGGTCATATATAATCAAGAGTACTGATTCTCACTTTTTTGAAAAAAAGTATCAGTCTGTTTGGTTCTCCCTTGAAGCTGATCTGGGCCCAATTTCATAAAGCTGTTTAAGCGGAAAATATTGCTTTACACTTTTCCCGATACCCCCCTTGCTGGTATCCTTATTTTAGTGAGCATTTTTTGTGCTTTGCTACTGTTTGTGCTTAAGCAGCTCTATGAAATTAGCCCCTGGTCTGAATCAGAGACGGAGAAAATGGCTGCCACATGACCAAATTCTATTATTTACCAACCTAGTTTTGTCATAAATTGTAATGACTCTAAAAAACTTTCTCCTTCAGCATTCCATTTCATGCATTTTTACTGGGTTTTCTTTAAGATTTTAGTTGTTGATGATGCATTTAGTGTTTGTATATAACTATGTACACTGAAAGGGACACGTTGCCTTGGATCGGGCGTGTTGAGCTATGAAAAGCGTATGAAACCGTTTGTTATGAAATGCATAATATGGTTAGAATGAGGTTTTAAAAGTAGAATATAATGATCAACACAAATATGCCTCAAAATTGCGTGGTATTCCTTTTACATCGTGAACTAACACGGCTTGCATTTTGTAGAGTCAAATTTTTGACTCCACAAAATGGCAGACCATGTTAGTTCGCAGGGTAAAAGGAAAACCACGCAATTTCGAGGCATACTTGGGTGGATCATTGTATTCTACTTTTAAAACATCTTTCTAACCATATGTATTTTATAACAATTGGTTACACTTTTCATAGCCCAACTCGCCCGATCCAAGGCAACGTGTCCCTTTAATAATAACCCCAGTTAAATTTGTAGGATTTGTTGGCAAATTATCTTTTGATGTTGAAAAAAATTCTAAATTTGTTTGTTTCACCATTGCATGATTGTGTTCAGTGTCTTCAAAGGAACGTTGTTCTTGGGAGTGTATCATGTCACATGTATTTTGCCTGAGGTTCTTCAATTATATTTGAACATGCGCAGAGCATGTGCAGAGTTGTGGTTGACAAAAGTAGGGTCATACTTTGGTAATAATCTCGAAAAAGAAATAGCGTAATTTATGTATGATGTGTTGTCATTTAGCCTGCGAGAAATCTCTGCTAGGGTGGAAACGTCAGGCAATTAACTATTTTTTACATTTAAAAATCCCCCCCCCCCCACTTTATATCATTCTGCCCGAGCTTTAGGCAGCAAAAAGGCTGGATTCTCAAAATAGTCTGACACCAGTTTGGTCCATAGTGATTCATCATTTGTTAATTCCAATGCCCACAGCAAACCAGACAAATATGTGTCCAGCTTTTTATCTGCTTGCTGTTTAAATCTGTGGATGTCAGGAAGAAAGAAAAACTCCCTTTCCTGACATTTAATCTAAAATATGACCAATTATTTAATGTATTTTAAAATGAATGAGATTGATGTAGTACACTTGTTTAACTTTGTAAATGCATTTATTTAAATGCAATTTCATAAACGAATACTCACTAACCTCTGTATGAATTCTTAATTTTCTTTAAAGTTTTAAACCAAGTCATAACTGATCAAAATCATGTTGACAAAACTGATTATTTAAAATATGAAGAAAAATCCATTGATGGTGTACAAATGAATGAAAAGATTGTAAATAACAGCTAATAAAAACCTTAATATGATAAAATAAAAATGTGTGTCTGTTTACTTTCTTCAAAGATAATTTTTTAAAAGGTTCATGAATAAAACTCAAGTTACTATCAGACAACTTGGAGAGAATTCTTTTTCTCCCAAGAAGTGATCGATTTGGCTATTTGAAGTTGGAATTTGGGTAGTACATGTACTACTATATAGCAGGCCTAAGGAGCCCTACTGGTTTGTGCACAATCCACTGTTTGGAAAAGGAATTACATGGAGATAAGAGGTGTGAGTTGCCAGATGAAAAAGATGTTTTATTTTAGCCTCTGTCTTGGAGCTTTCCCGTTATGGAAGTACAAAACAAATGAGAATACTACTTTTAATATAAAAGTTGACGGCCCGATTTTTGCCTTAAGAATGTTTTTTATTATGCTGTCTCAAAACGAAAAACATGCACACACTTTCGCATATGCCACGGACAACGCACAAAATACATTTAACATGTAAAATTGTTTGTGCCAAGCTGATGGATGTGATTGTGAGATAATGTTGGGATCCCGACAACAATTCATGTTTAGTTTTTAACTAACTTCTACTTATCATTGGTGGATTTATTCTTGCAGAAATGAAAGGTTATAACTTTCTCGAATCTATAAGAATAGATACTAAACATCAAATCTAAGTTTTACAATCTAATAAATAGGCCCAAAACATCACCCACATTCTTCATTGCAATAATGAAAATCAAAAATAGTTCAATAAAGGTTGCTTGCTGCCTAGCGCCATCAACGTCGACGTGTAGAAGATACTTTTTCTGTAATGTGATTGGTTGAAATAGTTCCGTATATATATCTGCGCGTGCGGGATTCTTAAAAAAATTATGTTTTGATGTTTTTGGATTGAGTGCTCGCAAAGACAAGTTTGGAGTCTTTCTTTATCTTTTTCTTCCTTTATCAATTAAGAAACAAGATTGTTCAAATTTCTTTGAGGTATGTATTTTTATTTTGCTTGATGGCTTTACTATTAACATGTTTGCATTATCACAACTTTCGCTGTTTTTATAAATTATAACTTCACGTCGTGAACAGACGTCGTCGTAGGCCCACACTGTGGCTTAATGAAGGCACAGGGATGTATTTCCGACACTGTCCGAAAAACAGTTTGAAATTCTTTTCCGTTCCTGTGGTTTCGACACATTTTGACTATAAAAAAATCCATTCCTATAGTATAAGGTAATAATTTGGCTAAATATATTACATGAGTGAATTCCACATTCTTTTTATTTGTTAAACGCTAGGGAAATGAAAATAAACTCTGAAATTCATTACAAAAATAAATCACACTCAGTCTGGCTCACTCTCAACTCTTCAGAGAGTCAGGGTCCCCAAAAGTGAAAAACAGTTTCTACCCAAATACTAATAATATTAGCTAGTTCAGTTGTAATAATAGTTGTAACCCTCCATCCTTTGCGACCAACCGGGAGATTGGTGAGTCCAATATTTGCAACTATTGTGCATGTTTACAGGATACAGCTAGTTGTTCAGTGCCAGCACAAAAGGAAAAAAACAAACCATTATTTGCCAAATTTTTACCACTTTCGAAAATCATGAACGAATTATTACACACATTTTACTATTGAATCAATTTAGACCACTTGAAACATCATTGACAAAATATTTTCAAACAAAATAAAAAATTACCAGCAGAGACTGACCGAATTGTCAACATGGTCAACATGTGTTTTTGAACCTCGTTCTTGCAAGATCTCGACCAATCAGCATAACCTGTCCCTTCATAACCCTCTGATCTGCAACTGTTTGGAGGATGGAGGCCAGAGGGCTATGATTAGCACAACTACAAAAACTGAGGGGTATTTTCATCAAGAACATCTAACCCATCCATGTTTAGTGAGGTGACGCGGGTCGGGTACCAACCACATCTTCAGGCACAGCATTCACAACACAAAAATTTGAACTTCCCAAACTTGCCTTGAAATGAGATTTTGGGAACTTTTCATCATACTTTTATTTTAATGATGTATAACCAATGGGGCCATTTTAGACGAAATAATTTTCCATGATGTTTACCACACTATCAAATACAAGTAAGCATTTGGATAGTGATTGCACAAACAAATTTTGGTGTCATTTGAACCAAAGTATGACCTAACCTTTAAACAATCACCCTTTTTTTCTTGCAGTTGATTAAACCTTCAATCGTCATCATGACCTCTAACCTTGTACAAGCCTACGTGGATAAGGAAAATACTACAAGTCTTCATGGAACTAGTAACAAAAGTCGCATTAGCTCCTTAGCTGGTAGGCAAGGTATGTGATTACAGCACTGGTACTGTAGGGTGTCATGGCCGAGCGATTAAAAGTATCCAATTCATGTTCTGGTGGTTATGTCATCAGAGTGTGGGTTTGAATCCCGGTCATGACACTTGTGTCCTTGAGCAAGTGTCACTAGGGGCATAGAGGCAATTGCTGCCATAGTCGTCATTACCATAACCCTTGATTCTTCTTCTGTCTTAGGGTAAAAGGTTATGATACTTGCAACCCTTGATCCTCCCACTGACCATTAGGAGGGTTGAGGGTTACAATTATCGCAACAATTGCCTCCAGTGCCTTGGAGAAGTATAATGAGGCCTAGGATTACTGAGATCCCCCTCATCTCCATGGGGGATCAAGTCATTTTCCATGCTAACAAGAGGATCTGAACAAACATCTTTGCAGTCTCACTCTACCACCCACACCTCTAATGACGTAATCGTCAAAATGGTACCATCGTCAAAATGCCGCCTTTGGTCACCCCAAATATATTTGCCACCACATTCCCAACTTTTAATGTAAACTGACATGTCTGAGGTGGTTTTTTTTTGGTCAGCTGTGAAGACATTCAGCGTTGGAGAGTCTCATATGGTCACCCCAAGGAGAGCGCTAGGAAACCTGAGCAATGACGCAGCCCGTCTCACAGGTCTGACTACCAGCCAGAAGAAACCACTTAAATCTACCGATGGTGGGAATAGAGTCTTCAAGAAACCCCTCGGCTCCCAGGCCAAGACACCTGGGTTATCACTGAGGAAACCCAACATGGCTGCACCTTCTGCTCAGGTATGTCCAGCAGTGTCATGTCGTGGCCGAGCGGTCCAGTTCACCGGACCCCAAGCTCTGGTGTTGTCGACAGCAGAGTATGGGTTAGCGTGCCTTTTTGTGTGCTTACGGTTAGCAGCGCTAAGAAATGAAAACTCAGCGCAGTAAGCCCAAAATTGGCCATTAAGCAGCTCCATGAGATTGGAACCAGATTCTTGGTCAATGTACTGGGCCCAATGTCATAAAGCTGTTTAGCAGAAAATACTGCTTGGAAAATGTTTTTGCTTAGCAAAAAAAGAAAGGGGCACCAGTCGCCATAATGTATGGAATGTTGGCAGGTAGCCTGTTTCTGCCAAGCAAAGTTTTTTTGTGCTTAGCAAATTTTTGTGCTTACGGGCTTCATGAAAAAGGGCCCTGGTAAACGAGAATGAGTTAGAATTGGCCTTCATGTAATTGCATATCGAGAGACCCTGACCTAGTTTCATGGCTCTGCTTATCGACAAGTTCTGCTCTTGCGATCACCTCTCTCTGCTTACTGTGCAAGCGCCAAATTTCTGTGCTAGCTGTGTAAGCGAAGAACGCCTAGTAACGTGGACTACGCAAGCGCTCAAGTAAAAATTCCCTGCTAACCCTTGAAATACGCTTGACTTAAGCGTGGAATTCCCTGCTTCCGTAAGCACCTCTTTTTTGCTTACGGTAAGCAGAGCCATGAAATTTGGCTCATGTAAGTATGTTAATCCAAGCGATGATTCAGGCCTGATACTTCACGAAGGCAACAGAGGCGATTGCCATCGTTGCCCCTGGTCATTGCCTTGGTGCCCTTGAATTGCTCCAATAGAAATTTACAATTTCCTCATAGGGTGCCCTTTACTGAGGAGAGAATGCCTTGGTGCCCTTTCGCTTTCTAGAACGAAGCATACAGGCCTGATGATTGTTTGATTTGTTTTGTCTGCAGACTGCACCCAAACCCAAGCTGAAACATCCCATATTAACAGCATCCAGCAGCCTAATCAAACCAGCAGAGTCATACCCAGATGTGGAGACCATGCATGTATACCAAGACAAAGGTAGGTGAAAGGACAGTGTAGCCCTTTTCATATTACAGAGTAATTTCCCAGGAGATAAAACCCGAGGAAAATTCTTGGGAAGTTTTAACCCCAACGCAATTTTCCTGAAAGAATAAACGCTCAGTATGCTTACCAGGGGTTTACTAATTTAACATGACTGGCATGTTGTGGCCAAGCGATGGCGTTCATCGGACTCAAGTTAAGGTTGCTATTGTGCAATCCCTTCAAATTGTTGTGAAAAGATCAAAAAATGCCAAACAGCTGTGGATGGCCACATGGTTGGGTACAAAAAAGTGTTTGTACTTTACAGATCACCCTGAGTATACGAAGGTCAAGAACTTTGAAATGTTTTGGCCGATCTCAGTGATTTTGGGGTGTAAATGAAAGGTAATTAAATAAGTAACACAATTTGTATTACTTATTTTGCTGTAAAATAATATCTTCAAGGTGATAATAGAACTTGTGAAAATGACCTGTGAATGAAAGCTTTCTGTTGTGTAAGAATGTTTACTTCACGCTTGACGGTCACCAGCAGTTGTTACTGTCAAAACAGTACGGTAAAGAGAGAGTTAAAATGCTAGGGTTGGTAAGGTTTTTGGCAAAAAATTCAACGTTTTACTTACTTTAAAAGATATCAAATAATAAACCACAAGGGAAACTGACTGGGTAAATTTTAAATGATTTTGAGGTTGAACAAAGAAAAACTGACTAGAGCGGAATTTGAACCAACGTGTTGGCGCTCTACCAACTGAGTTATCTAGCCTTGGCGGTCTCCCTATTTAGTCAATATCTTTGTTCAGGGGAGGGGAGTGGGGGTGGGGGGGGGGGGGTTGCCAGTTCGAAGCCATTTAACCATTAACTGCTATGTAGCCAGGGATCACACCCAAGTATACGATACAACCTGGGAAAAGATAGTCAGTTGTTGGTTGAAAAAAAAAATTGATTTGAGATAGGGACTTGAACCTGAGACCTCCAGGTTAACAAGCTCTACCAACTGAGATATCAAGAATTGCTAACCCTGACAAACACTTAGTAGAACAGCTACCCTTTAATACAGAGGTAGCAGATTCAAATCTTTTTGTTGTAAATTTGTCTGTAGTCACCCATAGAAAGGAAATTAAATTTACCCAACTCAGTTCCTTTGTGGTTTATTACTTGATACTTAAAAGATAGTGTCAGTCAGAGAGTTGGCCAGGTTACTTTTAAACACCCTGGTTTTGAATCAGATGTCCTGTTTTATCTGTCATTGGAAAGTAACTTGTAAATGAGCTATTTGGACTCCCTATTTTCTATTTAAAGCAACCTAGGATGCCCTATTTGGAGATCCTGTTTTACATTTTGATTCAAGAGCTCCTCTGAGAGAGCTTGATAGTTGGATTGTAAGAAGACCTGGGGAAAAAAATCACACGCTCAAAGCTTAAACTTCTCATAGTCTGTTGCCGAGTCATGTCCCTGTAAATATCAGTCGCCCAGACTATACTGCAGGGTGTTCCACCATAGTCTACATCACCATAGCCGGTGGTATTGGATTACAAGAGTCAGTCATGTAGATCAGTACATATGTCAGGATGGGGTCAACCGTCCTGAGGGGGGAATGTTATCTTGACTTTCCACTCCAGATTGTTTTTTGCTTGTGGACTGTTTCAGTGCTGGTTGATGTTGCTTGTGCCATAGAGCAAGGTTTCTTGATCTATGCTTGTGCGGTTCAGAAAACTGATTGTATAAGATCCTTTCAACTAAAGTTGTTGTGTTTCTATTGTTTGGAGTTTTTTTACTTCTTTTTTAACTTCCAAACCAACTTTGTAGTGAAGGTACAACATTGAATTGTGTGATGGAAAAATAATTATAATTCCCTTAAAATATGGAATTTCAAAACCAGTTTTGTAACTTCTCAAATATGAAAATATTTCACACAAACAAATTTTCACAAAGCTGGAGGTGCAATTCTGATGTACACAGGGCTTTATCATACAATAACCAGGGCCCAATTTCATAGAGCTGCTAAGCACGAAAATGTGCTTAGCATGAAATTTCTTTCTTGATAAAAACAGGATTACCAACCAAATTTCCATTTGTTGCATATTGCTTGTTAATGGTATTCAGCTGTTGTTTGCTTATCCTAAAAATCACGTGGAAATTTGGCTGGTAATCCTGTTTTTATCGAGGCAAAAAATTCATGCTAAGCAAATTTTTGTGCTTGGCAGCTCTATGAAATTGGGCCCTGAACTTACACTTTGAGGCTAGTGTGATTAATGCCAAATACCAGCCTTGAGCACCTTTGACCTCGCATTTATTCACACTGTAGTATCGCAAATCACACGTTCATGTGTACATCCAACAACACTACATGATGTAAACTTTACGCACACGCTGCATGCAGACGACCGATCATTACACAGATATGGAAAGCTTACGTCACCGCACGCTTATCCATCGAAATCATTGTATTCAATGAAATTATTGCGGGTCTGTAAAACCAGAATCAATTGGGTGACTTGGGACACTACGTCAGGGGCAGCAAACGTACATTTGTACTAGGTATTAAGGTAATTTTCCCATTTTCAATGAAATTCTGAGCAATTGCACACTTTTGGACACGATTGGTTTCAGGGTTCTCTGAGCCATG
>JAUELU010000003.1:5528940-5541862 GCA_032357145.1 Evasterias troschelii
TTAATCAAAGAAAAGTGACTTACCTGGTAATGTCTGACGGTAGAATCCCTAGCATTATCACGTTGTGCAGTCGCTGCTTGGTGATGAGGTTGAGATGTTGGCCTGGGCGTGTGCAACTTACTGTCCGGATGTGACTGCGACGAGAGTACCTGGCCTTGAGCTTGCTGTGCCTTCTCCTGCTGCTGCTGCTGCTGGTGCATGTGAGTCAGTTCCTCAGGATGCACGACCCAGGCAGTGGGCATCCCAAGCGACGCCGCATGTTGCTGTTGCTGCTGCTGCTGCCACAGCGACTGCAGCTGTTGCGATGATATCCCTGGATGAAGCCCCTGCGCCTGGAGTTGTGCCACGAGCTGAGGGCTGATGAGGGTAGGGTACGCCAGCTGAGGTCTTAGGCGGGCTATGGAATCCTGATGAATGAATCCTGCCACATGGGGAGGATGAAGGTGCTGCTGCTCCAACGCTGCCAGGTGTGGCGGGGCAGGGTAGGATGCCAGTCCATGAGGGGGCAGTGGATGCGGATACATGTGAACCTGGGAAAACATTGGATGGCGCTGTAAGGAGTGATGCGCTGGAATGTGGCCGACTGAAGGGATGGCTGCCGACGGCACAAAAGGAGTAGGCTTGACCCCGATTGCCGTCGGCGTTGCACGCAGAGTACTGTGTGGTGAGTGGCTCAATAGCTTGTGGCTAGGAGAAGGGGTGTGCTCACGGGTAAAGTGTTGGAAGTGTTGGATAGATTCGATGTGCCTCACAGATGTGTCCACCAGGCTAGGGTCCCTGTATACTTGGACTGGCTCTGCGACACTAAAGGTCAATTTGGCACTTGATGGACGACTATTTGAGTGGAGATCGTCTCTTCTTAACCTTGATTCTGAATCCTCTGATTCTCTCTTGGAGTCAGACAGTTCTTTACTTTCGTCCGATGGATGGGAGGTAGCAGGGTTAGGCTCTCTGCTGCTATTTTCGTCAGTGTCAGAGTCTTTCCTCGGATCGTGGCTGGACTCTGATACTGTCGTAAGTGTTTCTTGCTGAATTCTTTCTCTCACTTCCTCCTCGTCGGCCTCTGATCCAAAAGGTATGGTCTCCCCAGAGGAGTGAAGCTGTGCCACTGTATCAGCTTCAGAGTTCTGACTGAAAGGATTACTTGTTGGGATCCCAGGGACAGTGTCTCGTGTTGGACTATTCCAGAGAGTAGGTGTGGAGGTGTTGCTAGCAGTAGAGGAGGCAGTGGTTACTAATTCGGTACCCACCGTTGACGAGACGCAAGCAGTCACAAGTCCAACTGTGGTTGTAGTTTCTGCATCAAGCTCAGACACTTTGGGTGGTGCCCACACCCTGGTTTGTGAGTCTTTGCTTGAAGAAAGTTGGTGCTTGGTTGTGTCCAAATCTCGTGTCACCTCCCGCGTTATGATATTAGCGACACACTGCGAGATGAAGTTGGAGACTCTGGGCATGGACGTGGACAAAAATATTTTCGGTGTGTCCTCAACAACAGTGGAGGTAGGGTTTTCCTTTTGAATGTCAGAGGATGTAGGTTCACAATCCACCTTTGCTTTTGGCTCCCGGTTTTTGGACTTGTGTTTGCTTTTGTGGTGTTTCCTCTCGGTGTGAGCAATGTCCCTACCCTCACTAGCAACAAGGCTTGTGTTGTCTTTGGTTTCAGATTTTCTCTCCTCGTTGCCGTGCTTGCGTGACTTGCTCCGATGGCGGCTCGAGTGTTTCTCGTGATCCGGTGAGCGGGAAGAATGATGGTGATGATGTTTTCGCTCCTTCTTCTCTTTTTTGTCCTCTTTGGATTTCTTCTCCTCTTTGCTATCCCGCTTCTGCTCCTCTTTTTCCTTCTTTCCTTCCTTCTTGTCCTCTTTACTGACAATCTTTTCACCCTTTTTGTCCTCTTTTAAACTTGGGTCTTCCTCCTTTGATTTCTCGTCCTCCTCTTGTCCCTTCTCTTTGTCTTTCACTTTCTCTTTGTCCAGCGATGACTCTGAGCTAGCTGATCTAGACCGATGCCTCTTAGGTGGGGATGTCACTTTCTTGGGATCTTCAGTTGTTACAGGATCACAGGGTTTTCGTTTTCGGTCTTTCTTGGACTTGTGGTTGCTGGAGGACTTTTCTTTAGTGATTTTCTCTGCTGAGGAATAAGAAGACAGGAATAATTAAACAACTATTCACAGACAATTTTTTGTAATGTACCAACCAGTATACCAAACACAAGATTGACTTCAACAAGTTACATACATTTTAATCATTATCACGTCCCAAGAAAAATGGCTCATGGCTTACTGTTAACTTCCACTGCCACAACTTCACAATAATAAAAGTACTATTTCTGTCTCCTCAAAACAAGGCAGCAGTATTCCAGAAATAAACTGACGGTTTTACAGGGCTCTGTGCCCATAGCTACTGATGTTACCCATTATACACCTTAGTCGCTTAGTCGAAAAACCAGTTTGACCTACTTCACAATGCCTTCACAGCAACAACAGGTCTGGCCAGTCCCATTTTTTCCCACCAACCTGGGGTAGCAGTTACAATTGCCATCCCCAACTCAGCCGAACCCAAACAAAGCGGCGTCTTTAGGGACAGCGCACACAAGCCATGAGAACGTGGCAGAAGGAGGCAGGCCCCATGAATAACACAATGCAACATTTTGATAACTCCAAACCTAATCCTTACCATTCAACCACAAGGAGGCCTAACATGACCGTTTTTCTTAACTCAAAGACGACTAATAAAAAAAAAATCTTGCACTTTGGCAGCCGAAAGCCTCCAGGATACAATATATCGAGGGATAACCTTATGGTTGCTGCAGCTAAGTCACACCCTTGCATTTCCACAACTCCGCCGTAGGAGACAGGCAGGGGTAAAAATGTAGAGAGAGAAAAAAAAGGAGAGACCCCCACAAAATTCTCCACAATTCTGCCCTCAAGGCTCAGTCCATGCATTGTCAGAAAGAAAAACAACACCTCTGTGTTGTTGATGGGTGCCAGTGAGAGGTACTGAAAAAGTGTTGGGGGTCAACCTGGGAGAGAGCCAAGGTGCAGCTTGTTCAAAAAAATAAAAAAATAATAATAACATGAAATAAAAAACTACCACCTCCTACTCTTAAAATCTCTTGAGCAAGTGGCAAGGAGTGAAACTGAACTGGCCACAGAAACACCCAGATCAGCTGCTTCAACTTAAAACCCTGCGCAAGTTGAGATTTTGTTTTTTTAGGGAGGCCGGTCTAACCAGGGTCAGACGTACTTTTGTAGAAAAAGAAAAAAAATGTATACATTAAAAACACAAAACGAACTGAAACTAAGAAACGGATCAAATTGTTCTCCAATCGGGCAGACCCTTACTGGTAGGTAAGGGGAACACTCATACTAATTGATCACTCCTAGATTTGTTTTTTGGCCGAGAGAAATGCCAGAGGAAGTGACACCCAGTGCGAGGGAATTCATGGGATACTGTAATTGAATCAGTAGCTTCCTAGGAATCGTAATTGGATAACCACAAGATAATAATACATCAACACATGCACTGAAGAAGAAGAAAGAAGAAAAAAAATACTCCATTGATGTAAGAAAACACTCGTCAAATTGGAAACTACTTAAGCATTGATTTAAGGAAAATCTGAACTCGGAAAGTGCATTTAGTTGAAAACATTCGTGTAAATTGGTTGACTGATCACAATCCCACCCCCCCCCCCCCCTCCACCACCCAAATGCAACAGGCTCAAAACTTAAGTGCGTGGAATTGGAGATTCAAAGGCTAGGTTTTGGAGGCAAAATCCCTCCTCAACTTTTTCCAACCAATTAATAGTCCATTGTCTATTTTAATTGAGACAACCGATTTCACTGTGCATCATCAATCAACAAGATTGTCACATAAAGTTCAAAACATTGCGATGCAGAGCCGTGTTTTGAGAGTGTTTTGAACATAGAGGGACCAGTTTTCTTTGGTCACACGGTTGCTGGGCGCCATTTTCGGTCTAAGTGCAGCACAACTCAATGGGCAGACTAGTCTACCACCCTTAGTTGCCCATGCATTTTTTTGTGTGACACAAAATGGCTTCTAATCGCAAGTTTTCGCAGCTCTCTCAGTCTTGGATCTGACCAAAACCTGCTAACCCTCTGATTTGACCAAATCGGGTTATATTAAAATTCAAATTGAAGATTAACTGCATGGCCAACATCTCTTTTTCAAAGTGTTTCTTTTCATAATCAGAACTTCTCATTTTTACTGTCGTCTTTAAGTGTGTGCTTAATAACATTGGTGAAAGTATAAATGTTCACAGATTTGCACACAGCGTACATGATTTAAAGATGGTCACCGTGGGAAACTCCCTCTGAAATATTTTTGCTTGAAATTCAATAATTTTTGACAAATTAGTAAAACAATTGGATTTGATCTTGCATGGGCAACCTGAATGGATGCATCACAGAACTGAACTTGACATTGGCGACCCTCTCTAGTATTGAATAAAATCATACCAATCATTAATTATGCCACGTCAAAATAACGCAGTTTAAAACACTTAGCATAGTGAAGAGCTTTTTTTTTTTTTTTTTTTTTTACAAGCTGGTGCCCTCGGAATAACCTTGGGGGTATTACTTTATGGCAAGAATTTGATGGTAAGTCACGAGTAATCTCCAGCAATGCTGGAATTACTCAACAAATCCACCCTACCCTTGACATTTTAGCATTAGACTGCGGCTCAATCCAATCACTAATATCTGAACCTGACATCAGAAGCTCGCTAGCAAGCACCAAGAGAGAACTCTCACAACAAGAGTACGAGGGGCTAAATATAGAGAGAAAACACTTCCACACAGGTGTTTCTTTAGTGAAATGTCAGCCGGCTTGGGGAGTGCAGTTAGTTGGACCATGGACAGCTAAAGCTTTCCCCCACACTCTGCGATCGGCATCATTGCTCAAGAAGCTCCGCTACAGTTGACAGGTGACATCATCGCGATATAATCGATTGCGCACTCCGAACCTGTGGGATGTGACCATCCACTGGACAGGTGGCCACAATGTACAGGTTCACTTTTTTGGAGGGGGAGGGGGGGGGGGGGCTACACTGTTGTCTATAGTTGGCAACATTGTATGGCATCACAGGGTTACTTCCTGTCCTACTCTATTCAGTCCTAACTTATCAACATTGGAGCCTTGTCATAATACCATAGTCAAACAAGGTAATTTGTACAAAACTAGAAGTCAACTTGTAGGCAACACACTGTACTCCATGCTAAAGAACACCTCCAAGTAAAACAAGATTTTTTCTTTCTTTCTTACAATCCCTATCAATTAGTGGTTATACACAAAAAATATATATACCTTAAGAACAACCACAAACACAACCACAACACACACAAACACCAAATATTCATTAACTCTTCAGTTTTTCCAGAAAAAAAAAAATCCCACAGCTTTACACATAATTTTGTTCATTTTTCTTTTGCAGGAAATTTAAGTACATGTACGGCCAATCAAACTTCCTTCATCAGGAAGAAAACCATATTCAGTGGATTCAACAACTCACAAAGGCCAAAAAATTCTTTATAATAACAGCAGCAAAAAGGGAACAAATGCGCGGTGTAAACATGTGAGAGTGCCCTGGGCTCTAGAGCTCGTCTGTTCACCAAAACTAGACTGGAATTAGCTTTGGAGATGACCCCATGCACAATACATTCCTGACCTCCTATTTATAAACCAGACTACACAGTGCTTGGGAGTCAAACAGTATTTAGTGCATGTAAATTTATCAGAAAATTGGGGTTTACCAGTCCTTTGTTAACCTTTAATAAATTGTTCATTTTGAAAAGCAGCAATGAGGAGGTAGTGCACAAAAATGTACCATGGAAACATGGAAGTGTTACCATTAAAAAGAGCCATGGTTCTGCTGACAGTCCTACCCAGGACTCGAATTTGGGGAGAAAATCCACAAGACAACATGGCTTGTAGCTCAAAAACTTTACTGGACCAGACGTTTTTTCACAAGACCAAATCAAAAAGTGAAAATAAAAAATTGCTGACAAAGTTTAACATGCATTTGATTGCTTTTACATGTATATATGAACCCGAACTGAGACAAGTAAGAGAAGAGTATACTTGATTACTCATAGAACTGAAAGATAATTTATCAGACCCAAAGTCAACACTTAATTTGTTTTTGTTATTCAATTGTAAAACACCATCAGACTTGTTAAGTCATAAGTTTAACTGGCCTCGGGCCTGCGGTCCAGTGTCAAATTCGAGCCCTGCAACCCATGAATTTCAAAGCAAACATGCACATAAAATTTGATTAAATGATAACAATCTCAACAATCACTGAAAACGATTGGAATGCTACACACTAGTTCAACAAATCTTTATCAAAATACATTTATAGTGATTGTCGTGCCTTAACATGAACTCCTGAAATTCTCTTTCACATTTTCCCACAGTTGTTTGACAAAAAGTAACATTTTAGTGAAGTGAAACATCCATGCACCGTTCCTTACTAGATAGTGTTTAAAAGCATGAATTATATTATTTAACAAATCTGGCAAATTGATACAAACTATGATTTGATACCATTGGTCTAGATCCTTTCTTCAATCCTCCCTGAAACATCTCTCGACTGAACCACAATAGTTTTGTTATTCGACAATGACCTACTTGATTGTTTTTTTTTCACAAAATTCTCTCACAAGAGTCAATTTTGTTGTTTATCAAAGTCAGAAAATTCCCAGAAAGGTACAGCAACAGTTTCTTTGATTTTGGAATGCGGTGATTTACTTTTAAGTCACGAGTTGATTACAACAAACAAGTGGCTTCAAAATGGACAGTGTTAGCCGGAAATAGTATGCTCCTCTGAAGTTGCAATTTTTCCCTGACACAACTGAGTTTGTCCCAGTTCAAATCAGATTCCAAAGACCCTCTTTATTTTTTCTTCTCTTTTTATTTCTTGACGTTTTTCTTTCAGTACAAGCTCTAGGCACTTATAAGCGCAGGGGAGAAAAACAACTATTCTCACAACAGACGAACAAGAATCCCACAGGAAATAAACCAACATGCAGACCTCAGTTCATAAAATGAAGAAAGAAGGGAAAAAAAGGGGGGGATATCTTGGCCAAAAAAAAGTTGAACTAATTTAATACGTCAAATATAGCGTCCCCTATGTCAGGTGCAAGTCTTTGGCAGCAAGTTGCTATAGCAACCAACACCCCTTGGATGGGAAGGGTTAGGGGATCTGTGCAAACATGTCACAGTGTCGGCTGCCAGTGCCTATTATATAGAATTCCCCTCGGACTGTTGTGTGCTTCGCAGGGCAAATGAGGTTTAGGATTATTCAGGAGCCATGCAAGCATGAGGGTTTGAAGCTCGTTTAGGGAGTCTTCCCCCCCCCCCCCTGCACAACGCTGTTATTGCAACGGTGGCCCTTACTTATTTTCAATCCGCAGTGGCAAGACGGTTTGCATATATCCATGCTGAGGTTCCTCTTGTTTTTGTTTTGCAGTCCCAGACATTTTGGTGAAATCTAATCCTTGGGGGGGAAGGAGTACCAGTCTGTGGACATTTTATTTAACTGAGATGGCAACAATCAACTTTCTGTCCCAAAATAATAAGGTTTTTAATAGGGGTGAAATTTATCCACATCGTTCATGCGCGTTATTTGGACAAGACAGTCACATGGGCGGAACTGATTTGTAATATGAAATGAAATGATCTGTTGACTTACTCCTAATACTGACAGTCTGGAAGAATGAAGCAAGCTTATATGATACAGGTATTGATCCAGTCTAGAGACGCAGTATTCGAGGGGGTGGGGGGTGGGGGGAGGCTTAGGGCCACAAGGGTACCATGAAGCTTGCTGCAATGGTTCATGCAGATAGATTCAGCGGGTAGTGTACTTTCTCAGTAACATGTAGTTGTGTATAAAAGCGTGACTAGATTTGTACCGTTCTATTAAGTCTGAATACGACATCTAATTAAGGTCAGTACATTCAAACATCGAAATGGAATACCAAAATAAAAAGAGGGTTTATTTTTGTATGATTTTGACCTTTGACATTTCAAAAGATGCAAATGTAACACTGTGGATAGACAGTTTACAGTGTTGACCGTCTACTCCAAATATGTGATCGTCTAGTCCAAGTATCATGCATGAACAATGTGGATAGATTTCAACCCTACAAAAAGAGAGGAAAAAACCTAACAAGTTCAAAAAACCTAACAAGTTCAGTGGTCAATCCTATAATGCAGATATCAAACCAATTATGCGCATTGCAACTCGGCTAACACGTATGACACATTGTTTCGGCACAGTAGTAGTAAATCAGCGGCACCGTATAAGTCAAATAACATGTATGATTTTTAGCCTACAGCAAAACTCTTTCCTATTCATCATATCCTTTTGTCCTTCAGAGGCTTATTCTTGGGGAAAAAACCTCCCTAAAATCAGGGCCAAATTCTTTATTGGAACGGCATCCATTTCTTTCTCCCTTCTTTGTCTGGGGACGGAAGTTCCTTATTTCCTAGGTACATGAAGGTAGAGGTAGAAAGGTTTGTATATCTTCACAAATTTTGAATTTGCAACATGCAGATAATGCAGTATGTTTTGACGAAAACTGTTGATTTGGGGAATGGGGCAATTCAGTGGCAGGGATCATCTGAGATTTAAAAGGGTCCATCCACAGAACTCCCTCTGCTGCTCCAGAACCATAACCAACAGATTACCACCAATCTTCTTTTAGCTGTTTAATCTCAATAAGCAGCCCCATTATGTAACATGTGTGTTTAGGGATTACAGGATTAGACAGCCTATTTACTTCAGATTAAAATGTCTCACATTTGGACCATGACTTGATAGCAGTTACCACTCTCCTCTCAAACCTATACATACAATTTTTTTTTCGCTCTCTAGATTTTAGAGAACCAGTTAAGAGCAATTGAGAATTGTTGCTCTCGTTCTTGGATCATCAGTTGGACAATAGAAATTGCCACATTGAACTTACCCAAATTCATTCTTAACCAATTTTGCATCTAGATTTCTTAAAGCCTCAATTGTTCTGCACCCGTTTCCGAAAATCAATTGAAATCTTGTATTTCATCTTGATTGATATTTTCAATATTTTTTTAAACTGTGGTAAATAAACATTGAAGCTTGTTCTAAACACTCCTCATCCAAACAAATATAATGGGGTTTTTTATGTTGGAAACATAAAAACAAAATTGGGTCGCGTCATCTTACAGATTAAAATTCTGCGGTTATAACAAGAGGTTGCGACTGCTAATTGGCTTCCAGTCAGCAAACACCGTCCCCTATGTACTGCATTGAAACACAGAATGACTAATTGGCCACATCCCAATAAGTCACTTGTGGATTACAGAGTAGAGAAGGACACAATTCTGCCCATGGCATACTCGCTGCATCCCCTGATCACTCTCCCTCACCCCTACCCCCCCCCCCACAACACACATGGTGGAATTACACACAGCCATTCAAAGTGGAAAAAGAAAAGAAACCACAAATTCCATCTAATTCTCTCTGTCCCTCTCTAAAGAACCCAAGGAGGGATTCTTGGATCTTAAGTTGGAGTTTCCTCTTTTAACCAGATAAAAAAAGGATCAAAGCTTCATGGAATAATCTTTCACTGTAAGTTCATGAATAAATTGACAATGCATCATTCATGGGGAAATTGTTGGCACTGGTTTCCAGTGAAGTGAACGGGGAAAGACTTAGTGGAGAGCGTGGGGGATTTTGAAGGGATTCTGGGTCAACATCCTACACAAAATGAGGACAAATCATGAAGAGGCAGGGACTCGAAAATCTCAGAGACTGCCGACTTCTGTTGTTTTTGTGTGTGTAGGCAAAGGATACTAAGGTTTGCAGTGACACCATGTTAGAAATCTCTTTTAAGAGTAGTGGTGGCTGTGAGAAGAGCTCGTCGTTTTGATCTTTTGGACACTTCCTTTTAAAAAACAATCTTCAAGTCAATGGGAATGATCTGAAGGCGCTGCAAGGAATATGAAGGCACTCGTCCTGACTCCCTTGTACTACAAAGGTCTGTAGGCAGCAATGGGTGAAGCCAATACACACACACACAAACACCAACACATTTTGACTCAACATCAAATGTCCATGACCCTAACCCCTCGAAGACAAGCACCTTTTAGTCATAACCCCCGTTTGCCCTCTGTGCCCTGCTGCTCATGTTTTCATTAGAGTTGAGCGTTTCAAGCCGCTAGCTCGGGCATCCTGGGGGAGACTTTTGGTGATTGCTTTCCCACAGCAATCTTATCAACAGAATGCGGAGAGAAACTGACTCCCATCACATCAAATATGTATCATCCATGTTTGTCTCTCGCCTTCCGAATAACTTTCATCAATTTGGTTTTCCCAGAGGCATGTTTGATACTCTCTTGTCGAAGAGAGAAGCGACAAAAACATACTTTGTAAGTCGTGATGAAAGTCGTCAGAAACCATCAGTTGAATTGATACATAAACTACAGTCACTGTGAAAGGCACTGAACATGTTTGGTAATTGTCAAAGACCAGTATTCTCACTTGGTGTATCGCAACAAATGCATAAAATAACATACCTGTTAAAGTTTAGGCCCAATTGACCAATGAAGTTGCAAGAAAATAGTGAATGAAAAAACACCCTTGTTGCAAAAGTTTGTGTGCTTTAGATGCCAATAAAAGACTTCATCCATGAAGTATTTTATTATTTTAGTGATAAATTACCTGTAAGTTCTCAAAAACTACGTTGCTTCAGAGGGAGTTGTTTCTCACACTGTTTTGTACTATCAACAGCACTTGTTTTTATGCTAATATATATTTTGAGTAATTACCAAACGCCTTTAACAGTTCCCTGTAATCGACATACCTGGATATGTTTTCCCTTTTTTTGAAAATGCTAAATTTTCAAGGTGAAACCACAGATTACTTCGCTAACAAATTTTACGCATGTATGAACCGTAAAAGAAGATGCATTGATGGTCTATAGATAAAGACAAAAATTTGTCATTTTCTAGACCAGCATGCACCTCGCTTTACGGCTAACCCACAAATAAACTGTGAAGTAGAAGTAGCTTGTTACATGTACTCTAAGCGAAGAATCTGTAATTGAAACTGCGCGCTCAAAATCAGTTCATATCAAAGAATAACAGGAAAAATAATCTGAGGTCATGACAACAATCGGAGTCAGAGGGAGTCCAGACAATGGCATTGTTACCAGAAAACCGCACACAAAAACCACTGGGTTTCTATTTCACTACACCACAACCTGCTGACTCAGTTTATTTACATTATGCTGTCTGTTCCGAGGTCTGATGAAATCCCATTAGAATGTTTACAGGAACTGAAAGCATATTACTTCAATGTTGACATTCAGAGATCCTCTACTTGGAGAAAAAAAAACACCAACAAATGGCAGTGGCCCTATACCGTGGCACTACTTGCCACTGACTTCTGTACCTACAAAGCCCTGTAAATGGAGTGATTTGGCACAATTCGATTGTAAACAGGGCCATAAAATTGGGCCTCATTCCAATTGCGAAAGTAGGTCCAGCCATCTCGTTAATCTCCTATCCAAATCCACATCACCAAAATGAGGCTGAAAGGGACTTGATAATAGTCTACTTCCTTTTTACAACACAACAAGAATGTATTAATGATTGCTTCTACAGACATGTGATGCGACAAAGGTGATAGCACAATAACAAAGATCATGTCCAATCAGCCGATTGTGTCCACAGACCCAAGACAAATTCATGATCGAATGATGCTAAATAACTCGCGGAAAAGGCCAATTTGAAGCAAGGCGGTAAAGTGTATTGAAAGCACCCCTCAAATGGCTTCCACGGTTTGTCCATTGAAAGATAGTCTTGCAACAATAGCTTCGGGCAATACCACACAATTTTCAGTATGAATGAATAAACGAGGAAAAGTGAGTAAGCTTACTTTACCTCACACGCAGTCAGAGTAAGATACCATTAGGCTTCAACGCTCGCCATCTCTCATTTCTTTCCACTTTTGACAACACCCTTTCACCATAATGAAGAACGACAAGTAACCCAAGCACATGTACACAAGAACGCACAAAAGTGCTACGGCACGAGGTATAATGCACTTTCCAACACAGCCATTGATCCCTAGAACAATCAAGAAGTCACGTTTGATTCACACAACTCCCAAATCGTCACATTGTTAGATCCTTCGATATGATATATACATCCTTCCATGTGAGGTAATTCACCGATCAGATAATTCATCTTCATTACAGAGAGAACGTGGATGTTTCTAATCATTGACAGACTACTCCGTTTTCCCCCGAGTTACATAAAAGGGTTTATTGCAACACTGCATAATTTTCCCACCATTGTTTTGTTCCACCATCTTCGTCAAGTTCCCTGTATGCAATACCGATAACCAAATACTGGTTCTCATTCAATCAAAAGGGGTCAGACTGTTTCCAAACTTGGTAACTTGAGAATGATGATCGTTCCATTTGATTATTTATTCATTTTTTATCATGAAACTGTTAAATGTATATGGAACCGGAGTAATCAACTACCACCAGTATCTGACATCCAGAAATACATGCACCAACAGTAAATTGTACTTTCATAAAAGCCTAGTAAAATAAACATAGACCTTCTTCAATGAGGGAATTTGTTCAATGTGAAAATTCCTGAAAATGGAATGCAATCCTCCCTTAATCTAAGCCCAGAACCTCACAGTAGTTACAAATTCAGGAGGTTTGCAGACAAGGAGATTTCGTAAATCCTGAAATCGGGGAAAAAATCCAGAGGAAATCACCACATTTGATTGTCATTCATCTTGAATAATATGTGAAACCCGATCCAAAGAGAGATTCTCAGTAAAGATTCTTGGGAGGTCGGTGGGAGGATCTAATCAAATCCTGAGCAGCAAAAAGTGCCTTGG
>JAUELU010000003.1:5593086-5607506 GCA_032357145.1 Evasterias troschelii
CATAAGATATAGATTTAGGGTTGTTTTTTATATACAAAGCAATGTGTAGCCACTCTGTAATTTGAACCAACTCAGATCGCCTCATGTGGGTTTGGGCGAGTGGTGGAGAGGTGGTGAGGAAGGGGGTGGAGGGGGGGGGGGGGTTGACACAAGATTTAAAGGCCTGATATAAAAGCTTGTTCGGTCAATTTTCCCCTATGTCCAAATTATCTGTGGAGTGATACTTTAGCCATTGGTGTTGTGGCAAAGGTACAGGTCAGTGTGTACAACCATGGAGGTGGAAACTTTTAGGTTACAACTGACCTCATTTGCTTAGTTGAAATGATCCAGAATGTACAGGTCCATGCAATAATAACAGGTAGAGGTCAGCCTAATATACGACCATTATGTTCTATTCAGTAGCCGAGAGTTTTTGAACAACTCTGTTTGGGGTTCAATACACTGAAGTGGGTCATGAGATTTAATGGTCCATAATATTTATGTAGGCCTATACTTAAAGGCTGCTACTTTTTGTGTGGTTTAGATTTGTTTGTAAATTGTTGAGAAAATACCATCAGAGAGGTGAATCAACTTCTTCTTTTTTTTCTGGGGTAAAAAATGATTACGGTACGGCACCATTAAGGACACCGTTATCACTTTGTTAATGATTAACATTCCAATCAATGAGAATCCTTGAAATAACATTCAACATAACAGTTAATGTGCAAGCTATACCCCAGGTAGTTATCATTGTTTATGAAATAGTTGCGACAACAATTTCATCTATTCCAACTGGAAGCAAGAGTTCCTACTTGTCACAAAAGATTTAAATTCGCCTGATGGTCTCTCCTCACATAAGCAAAAATATTGAAGGATGCTATGAAATAAGATCCCCGGTGAGTGGATTATTAAGCAGTGATCTGAAAAATAATCTAAACCAGACTGGTACTCACCAGTGCCGGCCAGTGGATAGTGCTTGGACGTGAGCTGTACGGGTCCGCACGCTGTCCCCACACGATGGTCTTCTCTACCAGGAACACCTGATGTGCCTCATCCTGTATGCGTAACCACTCTCGTTTCTGCCAGTCTAGACCATCAAACTCGACGTACACCTGCAAAGGGGATGAGAGAGTAGGGGTTTAGACGCGGGCTCAAATTAGCACACCAATCCACCAGGAAGTTCCTTTGGGCTAGGCTGCCAGTAGTGTCTAGCCTTGTCAACCCAGTGGTAGGGTCGTCGTTGGGATAAGGGTGGGACAGGGTCCCTCTGAAACAGGTCCATGAGTGCCACATGTACACACCCTGGTAATGGCTTGAGACATGCAATGATGACACTAATCTGGCTAGTGAAATATTATTCTAGATGGCCTCTAAAAAAAGTGGCAAGAGTTCTAACTACAAATTCAAAATAATGAGCACACAAAGGAAAAATAACTAAGTAATTTCTAAGGTAAAATGATGACAAAATACACTCACAAAATATTTCAAAAGTTTCACACTAGATGCAGTTATAAACTGTACAATAAATACTTCTAGTTCTAGCACAAATACTAAGTTTTTTAGAGGTCAATCAACTCACGACCTACGAGATATGGCAAGAGGGTTTTATATAGGCCTACAACCTAAAGACATAACTGAAGGAGTCATAAGAGACACCGAGTCCATCAGTAAATCCACACGCACACAAAGTATATGACCTTGACCATGTACATGTATCTACCCTATTCCAGATGATCAAATTCACAATAACAGGTGTGTCTGTAGCCAACACATCCAACCTTAAAACTGAACATGTGATTTCCTTCGCCAGAGATCTACCCCCAGTCCCTAGACACCTCTGTATGCGGCAACCCTGTAATCCAACACCTACCTCAATCCCAACAACTTCTTTTCTTCTCATTCATATATCACACAGAGGTCTATACCTTGGTATGGGTCTACAAAATATAAAACCCATACCAATACATTAACTGCTATAGACAGTTCCAAGCTAACATAACATGCCTGGAGGGGATAACCACTCAAAAGTTCAAGGATTTTTATTTTTTATTTTTTATTTTTTTTTTCTTTTCTCTCTCTCTGGCTCTGTTTGGCACAATAAGGGTCTTTGTGTTGGCCAGGTCACATCTTTAGGTCAACCCCCCCCCCCTCTATATCAGTGGGGTGATTTGCTATGTAAAGTGGCCAGGCAAGACTTCTTTGATGTTTTGAATTTGGGGATCAGCTTGGAATAGCTACTACTCCCCCTTTTCTTATCAGCAAAGACAAAAACACCAATGTATTGGATACTTGACTGCGGATTTTAACAACCAGATTTCAACAACCAGATTCTTGTGATCAAAATAAATGTCACAAAATAATATGTCAGTTTGGTTTTCGATGTGAGCATATTGTCGGGGGCAGACAAGTAAGATTACAATTAGAAGAAAACAGTTCCAGCATATTATGAACTGACCTAGATATTTAAAGGGTATGTATAACATTGGTAATTGCCAAAGACCTGTACTGTATCCACACTTGATCTGACCCAACACATACATGAAATAACAAACCTGTGAAAGTTTAAGCTCAATCGGTCACTTGAGTCATGAGAAAACAGTGAAAACCCCCATTATATGTTTTATTTTTATTTTTTTCAAACATCAGATTTTATTCTGCAGGCTAAAGATAATTGTTTTACCAATTTCCTAAAAACTATGGCATTTCAAGCAAAACTATTTCAAGGGAAGTTTACCACCATGACCATCTTTATACCATGTGTAAATCTGTGAACAATTATATTTTCAATCTTACCAACTTTAAGGGTAGACAGACATTTAATAATAGATTTGCATGTGTGAATTCCTGACGCGCACATAATATTGTATAGTCTCAGCTAAGTGGAGCAGTGCAAACACAAACTATCAGGTTTCAACAAATGATAGCAAATTTCCTCTCCACTAAAAGACATATTTCAATTTGGGGGCGAACGAGTATGAATTTCTTTCTTCAAAACTAATAATGTCTCAACATGAATAAAGCAATGCATTCAAATACAGTACAAAAATGCAGAATGTATCGCATTCACACAGAAAAGAACCCTTCTAGAATGAATTCATCCAAGCCCTTTTCAGCATTGTGAACAAGCTGCCACAGGCTCGCTCACTCCTAAGCACCCTCACTTGCTTTATTATAAATTCACAATTCAATTTTATTTTTTTATTTTTTTCATTCTTTTTTTTTCCTTCCCCCCCTAAACGCAGTGCCAGCTATTGAATCTGGATCAATTATGCTCGCTTGCATTGAGTGCTCCAATGGGTGCATTTACGGCCGACTGCACGACTGCTTCTCCCTGGCAAACGTTGAGTCGACTAGACTGCCGTGTTTGTCTATTTGTGGCTAATCCGGAACAACAACTATTCGGAGGGAAATTAAACCGGTAGCTAACATGCCTCGTAGTGCAAAAACACCCACTTCAATGCGGGGTGTGTTTGGATACGAAATGACAGCGGTCCTGCAGATTATTCATTATTCACCACTAATGGCTATAAATACATTTGATTTCATCAATAGTATAATATAGTTACCGCGGGATTACTCTTTCATTTATTTTTTTATTTGCAATCATCTTTCAACTCTTTGTTAAATACTAAATAAAGATACACAAATAAATAATGGCTTTCACCGAGGAGGGAATCAAAATATATTTCCTTTCGAGAGGTAGACTTTCATAAGTCAATGCCCTTTCAATGACAAACAGCAAGCGTCTTTCCCTTTTAACAAAGGCTCTGAAAATCAAAACAATTTAGAGAGCTCATAGTCATAGATAAACTGAAAGAAAAACTACACATGACAAGAATAAACAGAAACACATATCGTTGCATCAGTACACAAAATAATGTGGTTTCTTCATTATGCAAAATCTTGACATCTCACACGTTGTATCTTATCACGTACTTTTGAGTACATCTGGGCTATTTTAAGCGAGACACAACACTATAACTATTCCGTACTCGCATACTGTTACATAAGTGCTATTTTAGGATATTTTTGCACTGACTTGACGATATAATTATTACTTGCATGTGTTTGTGTTTTATTCTTGTCAAGTGTATTTTTGATGTTCATCGTGATTTTAAAATATTACTTCCAAAAATGTTAAATTTTAGGTTCATTTACAATAAAATAAGTAACTTCAAAAAAAAATTCCACAAGAGTATCAAGCTTCAAGAACAGTGGGGAAAAAATGTTCAACTTCAAATTTCATACTCGGTTAAACGAATCATTGGCAGGGAAGGGAAGCTTAGAATTATCATCACACATATATAGAAAAATATTCCTTTTTGATTCTCAACAATATTGACGAATAAATCCACAGTTTATAATCCATTCTAAAAAAAATTAACAAATTAAAAAGGTGCTTGTAAAGGCACAAGGCTTGGTACAAGGCTCACTTTGAGCAGATAATTTTAATGGACAGCAGTAGGCGCTAGGAAAATAGATCCAGGGCCAATTTCAAAGAGCTGCTTGTAAAGCACATAACGAAGCTAAGCACAAACACAATTATGCTCACCAGTACCAGAATAACATTACCAGTCAAATATCATGTCACATGTAGCATATGTCACTGGTATCCTGCTCATTTAAATTGCTAAGCAGCAAGTTGTTCAGGAATATTGTCAGCTTAAAACAGCTCAATCAACCACACTGCGTAGGAGACTTCCATTCTAAACGCCAACTACTCGGCTATCCCTGTGAAGACAGATAAGTAATTACAGCGCTCCTGGGGTGCTGGACATCAAGGCTTGATTGAAAATGAAAAAATGGCCGTGTACACTGTCAATCCCACACCTTGCTACTGTATCAAAGCTTAATTAATGCAGTTTGCTTTTTACACGCATAGAGGATCAGAGTTATTACTGGTCGCCACTCAACTGGAAGGGAGGACCACATCCTGGAGGCCAAGAGGTTAGGCAGAGAGCGCTGATTGCGTGGCTACTTAGTAAAAGATGCCTAAAACAATCTATGGTACATCTCAGCGAGGTTGAATATATGCCGTTTAAGTGTTGTGCAGGGGTTTTATTCAATTCTAAAGCAAGGCCAGTTGAGGGAAGAGTGATGGGCCCACCAAGAAATGATACAGTGAATGGTGCACTCCCAAACTATAAACCAGCTATCTTAATACATCTGTGTGTTACCAATATTGCCCAAGGGGTCATTCCCAAGAACATGATGATGTATTCCAGCGCCTGCCAGCCACCCCTCCCTTCCCACACACACACCATGAGACCAGTTAAATATTAATCACACCGATTGAGTATGTGAATTGTACCATGGTTGGGGGAAAATTTCGGCTTCAAAACCACAGAACAATATTCTTCCCAGAATTTTCGTGGCTGGAAGAAAACCACAAACACCACAGTTTATTTAGCTCTGTTTCATTCCATGCTAAGTAGTCCAAACCGCATGAATACAAAGGACAGTGGTATTACAAGCTAGGGGTTCACGAACCTTACATGATCACCCACAACAAACCATGAGACAAGACTCTAACAGTACTCATTATTTTGTTAATGACTACACTACACTACATACATATTTTTACTCAACGACTGATTCAAGCAAAGCTGAAACACAAATCCTTTGCTGAACAAATTTATCTTGAAGCACAAGTTGAACCCTAACCACCTCCACACCTATCCAAATCAAACAGCACGTTTTGTTTGACTCTGTTTTGGGACTGAGGATTGCACCTACACTGATCATACTGGGATCATGCAACATAATCAGAGTCCAACAGTTTGGGTGTGGAGTTACCATAATGGTGTCTGATTTTGTCAAGAGTGAGAACGCTCATAGTCAACCATTCAAGGAAGTTACAAAAACGGACTCATCACTTTAAAAATAAACCTCACTTCAGAAATAACAACACTCTGCAGCTTTGATACATCAGGAACAAATGAAAGCCATGGGTCATGTTCTCCAATAACGTCAGCAATAAAGTAATGCATCACATGCCTACCAGGAAGATTTGAGGTTTTTGGGGTGGCTTTATTTTTTCCAACTTCCTGTGGCCGAGGGGTAAGGATACTTAAACTTTTGACCCCGAAGGCCTCTAGTAGAAGGCAACACAATCAAAAATGCGGAACTGCTCTCCAATGACTTGGACATGATTTAACTATAGTGATTGCAAGCCACAGTCAAAACTAAATTTGTGCAAGTGCGATGTCCATTCACAAAAATAATTTCATGAGTTTGCGGACACGTTCAGCTGGAAGTAAATTAAAGAAAGTGTCACCCCCCCCCCCCCCCCCACCCCATTATGTTTTTTTTTTTCAAATTTCTTAATTCACAACAGGGCTCTATGACAAAGCACAACCTCTGACCCCTTGATTTCTATCGGCATTGCCTTCACAACCACTTCACACTCGGCTTTTTCTGTGGAGTGGACCTGTGATACTCAAAACTACACTTTCGTTTCCTCGCACTGTTTTCATAACACTTGCTCCGGCTGCTAGGGCCCCCGAGTCTCAAAAGTCCACTGTCCTACATGAAATATGTTTCATCCCGGTATGAAATCAGACCCGGCATCTGCCTGTTTCATCATCACCTGTCAAGCCAAACAAGAGATAAATGGCTGTGATATTCATAAACTCACAAGCCATATGGGACCTTTTGGCCGAACCTCTCACAGTAAGTGAAGGGGTATTTCCTGAGTCTGTTTCATTGGTCACAGTGTTGGGCATTCAAGCTAGTCTTGGCTGTGGTTGTAACTACAGCTTAAAGGGAAAGTCCAGCCCGCTGTGTTTTGGGAGAGTGTATTTAATCCCATAGCTACCACACCTAAAAACCAACCCCTGATAATTTCAATAAATTTTGTGTTTTGTCTAATTCGATGGTCACATTTCAGTGAAAATAAACAGGCAACGATTTATCCCGTATCAGGGATGTTGTGCAGGTTTGTATTGGGACTATTTTGAGGGGACTATTTTGAGTGCGGCTATCCCAATAAGTAGCAGTGAGTTGTGCTATTTCCTCGACTATAACAATACTTCAGACAAAAAGATGTCTCCAGAGGATCAGTACTTGCATGGATTTTATAATAAAGGACCAATCAGACTGAAACTTCAAGGTAGAACTTATTACCCTTTATATAATATTTAAGAATACTGCACTTTGTCTTTAAGAGGAAGGGGTGCTTCATTACAATGAGTATAGGCTAGCCAGACTGGATTCACTACACATAATATGGCGGCATGCAAGTTGCAATACAACCACGCTGTCCGTCAGTCACCACCTTGAATTACCGAGCTACTTTCATTAACAACAGCTACATCCACACTTACAAATATTACCAAATTGGCCTTGGCATCTTCACACAAGAGTGTTCAATCACAGAGTACTACTGGCTCAATAAGCAAAACACCAGGCAGGGATGGAAATCTGCTCATTCCAAGTTTCATTACCTCAGTCCATTAAGGTCACTATACTCCCTCAATTAAACAGCATTAGCTGCTGGCTGCATAGCAATGGCAAAAAGGGCACCGGTGTAACAGGAAACTACAAAGTTATATGTCAAATATTTGCGTAAGTTGTAATGACAAACCAAGGCCTGCCCTTTTTTGTTTTTCTTTCTTTTTTAGCTGACACTGGTATTATGTCAACTCGTTAATTCCCTTTGTGTTGACTGCAACTTCAACATTCCAATCACGATGACAACATGGATCGTGAGTCTCCTCGATACCCAGTCTCTTTGTTAATCATGCAAATCAAAACACACAACTAAACGGCCAGAAACTCTTTGATAAGAACCATGCTTACCGTTTATAAAAGTGACTGTAAAAGATCAAGGCAAAACTGTCAGGGGAGAATTATTATTTTTTTTTTTAAACAGACTTGTAATTGACAAGTTATAGTGGAAAAGAGGTTCGTTCTGATATTCTTTCCCTACCAATGATTTGCATGTGTACATTGCATTGCTTAAGACCAGCTTATGACTTACGTAGGCAAACTATTTTACTGTCAACAAACTGTCATTAAGTGTACTACAATAAATAACATTTTGAAGGCAAATTGATTGGATTATTGACAAACACTGGGTATCAAAATGAAGCTGATGACATACTGAGGGTGAATAATGCTTCTAATATTCTCAGATGACTTCCCAGATTGCATTGCAGCCATTGAACTATAAAAAGCAAAGGTATACTTTTTGATTGTTTTAATCCAACAAATATACAACAAGACTAACCTGTGAAAATTTCATTTCGAAAAGTGGTCACGTTTTTGAGATATCGCCAAAAATCTGATTATATCCGCGCAGGAAGAATAATCCTAATAGGACACAATCTGAGAAGCGTTTCTGACAGAAAGGCTTCTCAGATTCAAATTATGGGGCACAAAAGCTGCTATATTTATACATAACCACATTACTTCGAAGTGACATGGTTTTCATAATGCTTTATCGAAAACTGCTGTAGGCTTCTAACCAATAAGTTTTTATAGCCATTAATTTTTAGAGTGATTACCAAACGTATACATTCCCTTTAAGTGTTGTTTATTGTTAGTTGATACAAACTACAATATTAATAAATAACATTTATAAAGCACTTTCTACTGGCATTTTTCAAAGTGAACTCGATTGTCTGGAAAGATGGTGAGTCTCGGTTGTGCAGAGGGAAGCTTGTTCCAGAGTGCTAGTGCAGCCACTGGGAATGCTCAATGACCACGTTGAATTGATAAATCAGCTTGTTGGGCAATTTGAGAGTGCATGCGTGCCCTTTATATCAGCTTAAGGTAGGCAACAAAGTCATGAACAGTACAAACTCTGCACTATCACTGCCATAGTACTTTGAAGGGGCAAGGCATTTTTGTTCTTGGTAAAGGTCATCTCTTTGAGGAGTATCAACATCTGTATTAGAACAATCCAAGGATCAAAAAAGCAGACAGGAACCGAGACAATACACAAGGTCTGTTATAACATTCATTTCACTTAATTGCCTCTTCTCCAGTCACTGACTTGCTTCCAAAGTTCCATGAACTGCAACTCATATTGGTTCTTCATCAGTACAAAGAAAGATACAATTCAGACAATGCAATCTTCTTTCTGCCTTAATTATTCTGAAAGTGGCTTGTCTATCGGTTTAATTTTTTTGCGGGAGACAAAAGCAATCTTTGGAGGTGATTACATTCACAGAATCTTGCAAAATGCAATCAAGAAGGCTTTAATCAACAGCTAATCTTGCGTGCCTTCACGGCGGGCCCCTCAATGCGACCACAAAAACTGTTCACAAATTAAATAATTTTCTAGGAAGCTTCAAATAACTTAATTTCAAATACACAAACTTACTTCAAACAATTTAATCATAATTAATGCAAGGTAGGGTAATTATTTGTTTATGTCACTGTGATGGTGATTTGTAGGCATAATTATCATGAAAGATACAATCAAAATCGCTTGGGAACGTTTCAGTTGAATACAGTGCTTAATTGCGAAGTGCGTACAGACCGCATCTCTTGTTGTATTGAGGGCAGCAGTCGAACAGCAAGATATCACGAAATCTTTGGAGATTCAATTTTGTTGTCATTCTTTATTGATTTCTAATCAACAGAGGCACTTCAGACAAGATCATTTCGCAGAATGCTTACTACCATTACCATCTTTGCAACAAGTAGGCTTTCGGATAAAAATTACACAATTTCTTTTCGGCATCATTACTTAAGTGTGACCAAACCTTTCAGCTTTAGTTTCAGCTTAAACTCTCAGGAAAAAGGAACGCCATTTGATGTAAAAATTTAGTTTCATGTTTTTTTTTCTAGTTGTGTCGAGTCTAGATAGCAGTTTTGGTTGTTCTAATACTTACATTGCTACACTCAATCCAGAGAGCAAACAAAATACTGATACCACAATAATAGTTTGGCAGTTCAAGGGTTTGGCAGTTCAAGGGTCAGGCAGTTCAAGGGTCAAAGTCCCATCGGGGTTGTAGTGTTCACAGACACTCCGGGGTAACTGCTCTCTGCACACACCATTGTTAACAGAAACACTTCTTAAAAATACCCCCAGCCTGTGGTTCGACATGTGCAATCGCAGATCAGAGTAAGAACAAAAGCAAAACACGTCTCCTATTTAACTCAATAACTCCAAAGTACAACTAAACCAGTAGTGAACTTTGGAACCACTTCATCACTCTAGTAAAGTTACAATTTAACCTGTAATTGTTTGCAAGTAACCATGTGAGTAGGTATTGTTGGACACGTCTGATCTACATTTAACACTCAGTTACAATAAAAAAAATCAATTAGCTGTTCAAGCACCGGATGAGGTGGTCGTGATCTGTGATCATAAAAAACACAGTATTGGGAGACTGAGATATTACTCTTTCCACAGTAATGCTCACCCATATGGCAGTGTGAGAGTGACCCTGCATGCCCATTGAGACAGCCCCACACAGTGCAATAGTATCAATGGGCAGGCCTTGGATTACTAACCCCTACAATACAACACTAACAAATCTAAGCTAATTAACTGTCACACTTGAAACAGACTCATCAATGAAGACCAAACAGTAACTGTCCCACACTGAAAAAAGACAACAATACAGATTAATGTCAATACTAGAAAAATGCAAGTATAAGAGACAAGGGGGCTTACGTTTGAGCAGTGTATGCAGTTGTTTCTAGCAGACAAACATGGCCGTCTTTGTTAGCACTGTGTGTGTGTGGTGTGTGTGTGTGAAAAGCCTACTGTGTATTCAATCCCAGGTCTGGAGCGACAAGGTCTCCGCCACACATAGCAAGCCACGGTGACATTAGCTGTACACACCGCATGCAGTAGGCACGTACACACACGTTTACAACAAGCTGAACCCTTTGCTCAGTCTCTGGCTCTCTGCGGTAGTGTTGCAGTGTGATTGGAACACAGCAGCCCAGGCATTACAATACTGAGTTGAATGCCCTGGGGGCATAAGAGGACTAGCTAGCTTGTGCTTGGACATGTTAGCACTAATTTATCATGCATGGACTTGCAGTCTGTCACCACATGCACACAATGTAGACCACTCAATGTTTTTTATGACCCATCCATGTACCAGTAAATTTTATTCAGTGGGTAATAAGAACACATAATACGGAATCAGAAAAGTCGGCTGATGTTGTTATTGCTTAAAAATAGGATGGTAGGATAAAATGAGATAATCTCCATCAATTAAACTTCATTCATCCACACTTAATTCATTCAACCATATTGAATATATTAGTGGCGTCGAAAGCAGCACTAAAACATGATTACATAACTTTCTAATTTTCAGGCAAATCAAATTTTTGGGGAATGTTGAAAGAGAGCATCTTCATTTCAAGTATCATTGATCATTGATCATTTTCTGGTGAGTTTTCAATACCAAACATTATAGGATGAAAATGACATCTCATTTTGTGTCATGCTGTCCTGTTTAGCGATGCGGGCGAACAAATCACTGTTAACATTTTGTAGCAATCTTTAGAAAGCACATCCAAACACTGCATGACAGATCCTGAATGCATTAAGGTCAAACAAATAAATCAAACGATTACTGCAGTAAAAATTTAATTTTAAAAAGCAAAAGTTTTGTCAGCTGATCACGACCCGGTGTTTGCAAATGCAACCTCTTCGTACACAAAGTAATAGTCAAATAGTTTTCATTGGTTTTCTATGATCCCATGGTATCAAATTTTTATCAATTTCTGCTTTATTTTCAACACAATATTAACACCTAAGAATGGTGTGTCCATGGCCGAGCAAACAAGAGCACCAGACTCAGGCTCAGGTGTTTCTGATTAGCAGAGTGTGGGTTCGAGTCCCAGTCCTGGTGTGTGTGTCCTTGAGCAAGATACTTTACACCATAATTGCTTTGTCCTTCGGATCCCACATTAACTAGGATTGGTAGTGCATGCAAAAGAACCCAGAACATTTTTCATGGGAAGAGTAGGGGTTATGGCCGGTGTTTCTGGTTCACACTGCAAGCACCCTTGGTAACAGGTTTCCTCAGGCTTGCGAGTTATAGTAAGTTCAACTATGGGCCATCCTTGGTTACATTACCAGAAATATATTTAACAATTATAGTAAGTAGACAAAATAAGATAGAAAAGAACTTCTTAGGAGAATTTTAAAAATATAACTAAAAAACACCAGAGCACATAGATTCCAAGTAGTTCATTTTCGTTGACATTAGGATACTTTTATGAGCAAAGGGGTAGGGGCCTACTGCTTTAACATTTTTGGGTGGCTTGTGGCAGCCACCTTAATCTTTCACTAAGAAAATGCTCTCACTATTATTTTAAAGAATATGTAGGCCTTTAAGAACTACTCTTCATAACCTTTTTTGATAAACCACCAAAAGTAAGATAGTATACTTTTTAAAGGCTGAATTTGCATATTTGTGGGGTTCTATTTACTGTATGCAAAGTTTTATGCTCTAAAAAATTAACAATCATTTAACCTGTTGTATCTCCTACACAGACAGTAACACAAACAACCTCAGCATTGAAAGCTGGATTGTGAACAATTAAAGTGTTTCTGTAATTGCTCAGTGCTTGCAACAGGTCTTTTTTCCACCTTTTTGTGCTAACGGTTATTATTAAATTGTAAGGTGTGCATATTGTGCTTTGTCAAGCACAATGGATATATTCACTTCCTGCGATTAGACTAAAGCTCATCGCAGACAAAATCCAAGGATTAATACCCATTATAATAGACTGCCCTCAGCTTCAGGCAGGTAAGAAAAGAAAACTGGCCTCTATAAAGATGCATAGTATTTCCCCGAACCCGAAACAGAAAAACAGGGAATCAGAACAATGGTTGCAGAAGAACAACGGGGGTAGAGTTGGCGCACTTACAACTTCAATGAGACAACTAACGATCATGGTGGGTTTTTTCAGTAAGAGGGACCTTGGGGGCTGAATGGAACGATTTGTATTATACTGATCCCACCATGCTCCCATGCTAAAGTAGAATAGCTGAACCCCAGCCATTGGATAAACAGGTTGGACTCGATTGCTACAAATGGTCTATGGTGTGATCAGTCTGGCATTAGATCAGCATAACAAAGGGTATTGTCGACGACAAAGGAACATTGGCTGCACTGAGGGTCATGAAGCAATTAAGGTGTGCAAATGACTTGAGAGGGTTTCTGGGTGATGTTTGGACGGTATGGTGGTGGGGGGGGGGGGGGGGGGAACCGGGCTACGCTAAGCAATCGATACAATCAGCTGCTGGACAAATGCATTGTTGACTTGCTCATTCTGTCCTTGCATCACGCAGCCTTTGGTGGACAAAATAGAAGAATCGATCTTTACAATGAGAAGATGCGATAACAATGCAGGCTTGTGATAACACTTGCACGTGACCAACATGCTTCAAAGCTGCAAATAATGAGCAACTTTACAAACTCCCTTTAGAAGCTCCTTCAACAAGTTCTCAGCGAGGATGTTTGTTCATTCAACATCCCCGCGTCCTTTAGATAGTTACATATCTATCCCTTTCTCTCTCTCCTTTCACAACTCAATGGATCGGCGTCCAAACATGACATGAGGGCATCCACTAAAAACACCGTGCATCAGGTTGGAAAATAATAATGGTGAACTAGGTGCCGGAACTACTTTTGACCTCCTGAATTATGCAAGATGTCATTGACCCTTATTATCAACAGGGCAACTGGTATGATGACAGAATGGTTACCAGGCTCTGGCCCCCATGTTGTTTACCAGTAGACTTTGCTATACAGACAAAAATGTAACTGACCTAGCCTCAGTAACTCCAAATTCGCCACGCCATATTTTGATGTCTTTTGACTTAATCATATCTACTTTGTGGATCACTGATAAGAAATGACACTGCTTTTTGTTATTATTATCCTGCACAAAATCTGTACACCAAGTTGCGGTTGTTGATCTAACCCTCCATGATCTAACCAAGAGCAAATATTGTCAGGATTTTAAATACAGCCCAGCTGGGACCGACTGGCCCAAGGTTATTCAAAGCTGCTCAATGACCTCCAGCCTTTCCACCTCAGCTGAAACAAATCTGCAGTACCGAAGTATTTGAGCTGCCAACATTTGCATCTTGCGATCAGGGAGATATTGTACAATAATCAGGGATATATATAGAATTACATTCAACATAATAGGGGGGACAATTCCATAATCAGGGAAACTATCAAATTTATTCATCAGAACATGGACAGATTGGTCTAATTTTAAGGAACTTTCTGCAGAATCAGGGAGAGTTGCACACATGTAGTAATTTATTCTGGTTTTTGTTTTCTGAAAAATCCCATGATTGTTCCACCATAGTCAACTTTCAAAAAGATCTGAAATGAACGGAAGCTTCTTTGGTTGGTTTCCTACTATGAAGCCAGACACTTTGTATTGACCATTTGATGTACAAACTTTGGACGTTTACCGTCAAAGCAATGTTGTCTCTGCAGAGT
>JAUELU010000003.1:5610954-5621165 GCA_032357145.1 Evasterias troschelii
CGTTGTTGAGTAGAAGATTTCATACAAAATTGTACCAGCAGACAATCATACCAGCACACACAGGAACCCAATGTTACAAAAAGGACATTTATCAAAGCCATGTCAAGAGGTGAGTAACATTTCAAGGAAGTGCAACAAACATGTAATGCTACTTTTTTTGTAAGACACCCCCCCCCCCTGCCTTTTCCCTTGAATGAGCCACAGTAAGCTATCTCAAAGGTCAGTCGACTAATATGATACTACACAGACTTTCTATACACTCCATGCTTGGTCGTCACTGCAAACCTTCAGCATTATAGTGGCACATGGTGGCACACACAAGACCTTCCTGATGGAATACAAAACTCGCTTAATTGCATACCTAACAGCACTCTTCCAACTTTTTCAGGGGTTGAAATTACCATGAATTTCACGGTTGACTGCAGGGCTAGAAGTAACGCACTGGTGTCTACACTCCCTCCTTACTTTTCAAAAGCCTTTCAAAATGTGTCACTATTTTGATAGTGGAGAGACAACACAGTTACAAGTTTTGAAATGTGTTTTGTGTAGATTAGAGGACATTAAAGTGTGATAAACTTTAGAAATCTCTAATGGGGAAAACATTCAGCTTCTGCTAAAACAGTCGGAAAGCACACTTTTTGGAGGACAATGTTAGTGCCACTTGTGTTATGCATGTGCATATTTGTGCATCTCTCTTTCCTCCCCCCTCCCCCCCCCCCTCCCCCTCTGGTAAGACAAATTCCTGACTTGTTTTACTTGACATTTACTGCTGTCCCTGCTCTGGTCACAAGACGTGACGATTGCTAAGTGTGAGCTAGCAAGGGCTGAGATTCCTACTGTGGGAGGCTAAGTACACGAGCAAGCGACCTATGAGGGTTGGGAATGACCTCACGGGCATCTGGCAGGTGGGTGGGTAGGACAAGAGGGAGAGAAATTGAAAACAAAATGTTCATCTGAAATACTTTACAACAGTGCCAGGCATGCTTTTAGCATCAAATCTTTCATCAGTCTCAGCCATATTAAATGTGCCTGTAGGATTCAAAAGGGTATAAAACAAACAGTTTCAGCAACTTGAAGGCTGCTTAGTGTACGTCTTAACACTCTAAACAAGAGGTAACATTCATTCATTCCCCCTGCTTTTTCTAAAAGGTCACTTCCATTGGGATATCCCAAGACTTTGTTTGAGTGGTACAAAGGTAGAAGTCTTGGGGCATTAAGACCTCTGGAGCCTAAGTGAAGTTCAAGCTATGTCAGAAAAACGTTGTTGATTTGAGAAACAAATGAACACGTCAACAAAATATATATGTTGTGACCCATGAAGGAAACAATTGCGAAAAAAAAAAATTTGCAATCATTACCAGACAGTGACACAGCCTTGATAGTTGTAGATAACTGCAGGTAAATCAAGTACAGACATGCAACTTTATTTACCCCCCAAAGAGGAAACTGCTTTCTCAATCACAAACATCTTTACACTATTTTTTGGTTTTCCATGGAACAAAAGCTCAAGAAAAACAGAGCAAATCAACTGCTCCACTGAAAATCTAACATGCATGTTTGTATTTTATGTGACAAAAAAAAATTAATTTGATTTTGTGCTTAACTTAGGCAGGTCATAAATACCTGAGATGTTAATAAAAATATAATCACAGAGAGACAACACTAAATTACAGATTACACAATGTGTACCTGCATCTTGCGTTGTGTAATATCAATGACAAGATTAAAGAAGATTAAACAGACGTAATTCCTTCTTTCGTGACTATACAACCATCTCCCCTTTAATCTGCCTCATCATCAGGTTTTAGCCCCAGAGAAACTTGTAGCATTCACCACTAATTTGATTGATGTACTGACAGCTTTTATAACCAGATCCATAAATTCCCTTCGGAAGTTGTTTCACTGCATTAATAACAAAATAGGAGGGAAAAATAGTGCAGAGGTAGTGGGAAGAGTAGAGAGAGCAAGAGAGAGTGGGAGAGAGAGGCAAAACAGTGTACAGTCTAAGGACTTCTGTTTATGGGTGCTTAATGCACTTCTGCTGCATCTCAATCTGGTGTCAGCGATTTACAGCTTTCTCAATGGCAATCTGCCTGAAATGATGGATTGCTGTGGCATGCCTGGATTATGAAACTTTACATACATGGCTGGGTGACTGAGCCAGCTGCGGAGCCAGAGGAAGAAAAAAACCTTATTAATTTATACTGAACTCCTTTGAGGGGTGGGGGGGAGACACATTGCATGTACACAAAGCTAGGATATGATCCTGGTGCACTTGCAAAATTGAGCTCAGAGTAGTGTGGGTGTGACATGTAAAATGCAAGCTTACAATGTAGGTCAACTTTCTATCTTGAATTTAAACATAATGTGGACAGCAATCCGCAGTGACAGCTTGTTTATTATCAGGGTGGTCTGCAGTACATGAAATTATGACTAGATCAAAATACACTGTATCTGTCGAGTACTGCAACAAACTCCTCAAGGGATATATAAGTTGCTGTAACAAGGTTTGCACTTGACTTTTACTCAAAACAGTTCAAATATTAAACTGAGTCGGTATTATATTTATTTTTTCTCATTTCAATTCTGGTCTTGTAAAAAGATTTGGTTCAGTAAGCATTTTATGCTACAATCCCTGCCGTCTTTTGGATTCCCCACCCCCATCCCGCACTTCCCCTTCAATCCCTGTGACTGTGACCAAGTCCATTATGGCGATAAGGGGGGGTGGGGATAGAAACTGGAACACTTTGATACTGCAACACCCAAGCTTAATCTACACCCGATGATATTCCAATAAGTCCCCTACACGTCCTTGAAAACCACAGGTGTATGTTCCACAGGGCGGGCACACCTTGGTTTCTTTGTTCTCATGCTGTACATAGGATGTAAAGTCAACTAAAGAAACACCATACCTCTACCTGCAGTAACATACACTCATGTACAACCTACACTCATGTACAACCTCATACAACAACATAGATGCAAGTGCATTAATACGTTACTGTGAAATGCGCTATATAAGAAACTAGTTATTATTATTATTAACTGAGTTTGTTTTTTCCTACATGACTCAGGAAAGCCCCCGAGTTTAACAGTGCTGATGTGATATCACACATCCGTGTCACCCAAAATAATATTCTTCATCCTGATGCAATAATTACATCTATTAAATTGTTGGGAGTACCCACTGCTAATTACAGTACTTGTTTGAACAGGCTGGCCTATTGTCACCAGCAAGCAAGGTGGGCTAGTGGTAAGACATCTGCTCTAAATTCGCAGGGGGTCTTAGGTTCAGATCCCACACAAATAAATTGCAAGTGGACATTTCTCCCACAGGACTCACACATTGGTGTAGGGTAAAACCCACATTAACCGATTGATGATTGATGACAACAAAAGTCCTGCATTTTTACTTTGAATGTTCAGAGTGTTCACTACATTATTTAGCCCCCCAATATGCATTTGGGGGAAATTTTGTATCTATACTACCCTTTGTCTAGCTGCTATGCATAAAGATGGTGCATGATTACCACCCAACCATGACTACCCACCCAAATTAAGCGTCACAATGCAAATCCCCAAGCACTTTCATTGACATAGAGCTCTCTAAATTGAGTTCCACACCTAAAAATAGTACACTGGTTTCCATCAGCAATTCATGTTATTAATGAGGGGAGCTCCACATTTATTTCCCCGGTAGCTGTTCCATTATCATTAAAACGTCAAAATGATAAATATAAATGCATCTAGACTCTAAAGAGACACAAGAACAAAACATGTTTTGTCTTTATGGCAAACTCATGTGGCCCAATTTGGAAACCCTATCGAAAATAACATTGTATCCTTAAAGGCACTGGACACATTCAGTTATTACTCAAAATATAAATTAGAATAAAAACTTACTTGTTAACGAGCAACGGAGAGCTGTTGATAGTATACAAAATTTTGAGTAACGACTCCCTCTGAAGTATTGTAGTTTTTGGGAAAGAGGTAATTTCTCACTAAAACATTTGAATCTGAAAAAGACTTCAGGCCTGAAGCCCTTTTCAGGCATCTGAAGAAAGCACACAAGGGTGTTTTTTCTTTCATTATTTTCTTGCAACTTCGATTGACCAATTGAGCCCAAATTTTCACAGGTTTGTTACTTTATGCATACGTTGAGATAACACCAAGTGAGAATTGGTCTTTGACAATTACCAAAGGTGTCCAGTGCCTTTAAAGTTAGGGTCATAGGTGGTTGTTGTCACCGGAATGCTGGTTTAAATTATAGGTCAATAAAGACACAATGAAAGTCACCTATGAAAATTTTAGCTGAACACAGTGCCTACTTGTTGAGAAAACAGCAACAAAACTGACACAGCATTTTCATCAAGAATGACAAACCCCATCCACGTTTAGCGTGGAGACATGGGTACCAACTAAGGCTTTAAAGTACCAACCAGATTTCCGATCGCAGCATTCACAGACAGACAGCACAGAAATTTGAATGAGATTCAAAATGTTTGACAAACTTTATTGATTTCTAAGTTGCCGTTACAGCAGACGACCATTGCTGCAGTAAGACACTGCTGTTGGTCCCAATTTCACATTATAGCTGCTTTACTTTACCATTTTTATACGGAGCGAAAAAAACAGCAGGATACCATTAACACATGACACATGTGAAATGGTATTTTGGCTGGTAAGGTTCAGCTCTCATTTCGAATTGCTACATCAAGATAACCATATTTGATCAAACATAAAAATTCCTCGACAAATCTTGAACTACTATTTGCTGTGACAAACATGACTGTGAGTGTGACACCCTGGTTTAATGGACTTTTTCCTATGTCGGTTGTATAACATGATTATCAAGAGGATATAAATAAATGTACGCTTCCTACAACCAAGGATGTAGCATACCTTATAATAAAATTAGATCACCACCCTGTTTGTTTGTTGTTTTCAAAGGTTGTCTCAAGGTTTTGCTAAATTTTTAAGTGGGGGGGGGGGGATGTTTGTTTTCAGTTGGCTGTCATTCCAATAGTCAATTAACGCTTTCAGTGCCTGCTCTTTTGTGTGTTTTGAACTACAAAATTTAGTTATGAAAAAATAATAGTTAACTTTAAGTCGAATGCGTCTTGCTAATTTGTGTTGCCTTGATACATCCCAAAGTCAATAGTATTTCTTGAGTGATATTAGTATTACCCTCTAGTGATAACATATGGGTCATACATGTACGATTGATTACACTTTGTGATTACGTGAAAAAGATCCTACATGTACGACAATGGCGCTTTCCGTATACATCAAAAAGGTCGTACATGTACATGTATGACCTTGGCACTGAAAGAGTTCAAGACTATCATGGATTAACAATTATCAATGACTAAGGGGCCTGCATGTATCATTTATTACTCTAAATTTGAAGGGACACATTTTCAAATGTGATATTAATTGAGATATCCGAAAAATGTCACTCTCTTTAAAAATAATTCTGTGCAGACTTCTGTTTGGGTACAACCCTGAGTCTCATATTGAACGGCCAACTATAAATCATATTCTCAGTGCTCACCAGGGGAACAAAATAACTTGAAAAAAACACTTAAATAGGTTTGAAATTCCAAACCATACTATCTGTTAATGATATTTGTTGAGTTTCACACATCCAAAGGAAATCGATGCAGCTGAATCACTGGAAAACACAGTTTACCAGACACCCAACCCAAACCAATGGGAAATCAAATTAGCAGCAAATGTCTTTCAAATAGCAGCAGCCAGCAGTGACTTGCCATGGGCCAGCAGGTTGTTTTTTCAAGCCCAGCATTTTGGCTCTGAACATGACCTTGACCCCGTGAGGATGATGGATGTCAGTAAACACCTCACACTCACTGGAGAGACACACTAATGTGTTATAGGGTTTTATAGCAAACCTTTGGGGGGGTACAGCATCACAGAAATTTGCAGGAAATTGAAAATCAAAATTAAAAATTGCTCCCTTAAATGTATCAATAGTTTTAAAAAATACATGAACATGCAAGAGAAGGTAAATGAAATTAACGAGGGCTGTCCAAAATTGAAAAAAAGATGTCATAGGGATGCTGGATAAAGCCTCGAAGGGGATCTAGGCCTACAGTATGACAGAGAAGTGCAACTATGCTTAACTTAAGTTTGTATCAATCAAGTACAAAATTATGCCAAAACTTAACTGCTTCGAAGTGTAACTTTTGTCCATATACAGCCTATACACTTTTTTTTTTTTTTTTTTGAGAAATTACCTCTTTTTCAAAAAACTACGTTACTTCAGAGGGAGTCGTTTCCTACATTGTTTTATACTATCAACAGCTATCTGTTGCTCGTTACCAAGTAAGTTTTTAATCTAAAATTTGTTTTGAGTAATTACCAAGCATGTACAGTGCCTTTAAGGGGGGCTGCCGTCGAGATCAAAGCAGACCTTTAGCTGTAGATGGAATTATTATCTCTTGACTTGACCAGTTCCTGGACATGCGCTGTCAATAAATTTGAAACGGCCAGCGTAAACGTGCATTAACTGGGTGAGAGTTCATAATTCCATGTAAAGCCACATGCCTGCTTTTTACGTGAGGAAAGTCTCTTTTTTATGTATTAATTCTAATTTATTTTACTGCAATTCTTTTCTTGACAAAAATCAAGAGCCAGAAATACACCAACCAATAACAGGTTGAGGAAAAAATAAAATAAAAAAATACTTCAAAAAGAAATGTCGCGCTCTACTTAAAAATCTGCTGTGAAACTAGCCTTCTTAATTTCCTCTAAAAACAAAATCTTTTAAAAACTTGCTTACATCTTATGTTGTAAAATTTTCTATCAACTGAAAACGCAACTGTGCATCCCCCAGACTTGGTGACAGAAATCCCCACTATCAACACAATCCCAAGTACTTCACCCACTGAACACTTCAAGCTTGCTCGTCTGTCCTGCAGAAAAACTGACTTCATGTCCGCCTGTTTTTCATCAGTGAAGAGTTGTTTACAAGAAAACTGCTCCTGGAGTCTGAATGTTCTTCACTGAGTGAAAGTGGCCTCAGTGTCAGGTTGGTGGAGTGTGGGTTTACAACACAGCTACTAAACTACTGCATAACAGTTGGACTGAAGTAATGGGGGGGGGGGGGCCCCCCAGGCAATTTTTAAAGTCTGGCAACAGAGCCCCCCTGGTGTTGTGACCTCCGCATGACCTTGGAATGTGTTGACAGCAGGTCACATGAGCCCAGTTGGCGCTGTGACTTGCTCCGTTATTTATTTGTCTGTCTTTCACTGTCCAATTGTCTGAGATGATGGAAGCAGTTTTCAATACATCATTATCTCAGATAGTTTCAACACAGGACAGAGTTACGAAAATAGTCTTGGAACAAAACTAACAGTCAACACAAAGTGCCCTGAATTCAAAACTTTTGAAAGATATGCGGTGTAGTTTTGTTAAAAATATATTAACAAAAACACAAAAACAAAAATTTGTTTGTTTTACAACACACGTGTATTGCACTTCATAATAACTGTATTTTCTCAAGCGTCTTGTCACTTTATTGTGTACAAATCAAAAGGTTGAAGAGTACAACAATTATGACATGCTACGGAGACCCCTATCTTCTAAATGAATGGATGACTTCCTGAGGTGGCTGATCAGTGTAAAGTGTGACCCCTAAGCTCATCCAGCTGTTGTGGAATCCTATAAATCATGCTCAGCAACCTGCTGTGTGTCCATCCATGCGAATCCCCTCCACAAATAATACAATGCCTAAAAAGAGCTCAGGTACTAGCCCAGTCTACCATGGAAGACAAGAGAAGGAAGCCAGCCAGCCGTGACTAAGATGAGTGTATGACAGTACAGCAAACAGCGCTGACAAAATAATCCAGTCCAGTATTAGCAGAGACCTTGAACTTAGCCCCCTGTACTTTTCCCTGTCCTGGTGGCTGTTAGTGTTAGCTGTGGACTTTCAATAGAGCATTTCACCCTTTTTTCTCTCTCCCTCTTTCTCTACTGCAGACCTCCTGGGCACAACTGAATAAAAAGCTCTTATTGTTGATTCAAAATCAATTGGGCCCCACTCTCATATAGGCACACACAGAAGGGGGAAAAAAAACCTACCCGCTATTATTTATTTAATGCAACCACTCTATTTCGACCCTGAGGGAATTGGCTGACCCAGACAGGCCTACTTGGCTCCTTAAATCACTGTGCATAGTTGTCAACAACTGAGTATTATAAACTGCTAAGGTTCCCAAAATGCCCAGCTAATTTTCCTGCAAATTGAAAACCCTTCTTAATGACCAGCGAACAATTTGAATAGAAACAGGAGTTCTAGTAAATGAGCAAGAATTGGTTCCTATTTAAGATCAAATGCTCCGATTAAATCTTTAAGCAATGCAACAATAGTTGTAAAAATTGTGTGAAACTCCTGAATCTATTTATTATACTATTTACTAGTACAGAAAACCATCAAATTTGTTTTTCTGCTAAACAATAGTTAACATGGGGGAGGGGGGGTGGCGTGTGTTTCATCTCACCTGCTCACTGATGAACCCTTTTTTTTTTACATTCAAGGCAAACTGAATTGCCACAATTACTGCATGTTCCACTTTTTACAGGTGGCACTTGCAGACAAATCCAGACACAACTGACCCCAAATAACCTTGAAGGTGTCAATCAGGAAAAACCACATGCACAACAATTGAGCTCTCTACTTCATACCTCAGACAAAATGGACAAAAAATAGCACATGCCAACGCTACTCAGCAGCACAATGACACACACAGTACATCTTGTTACATGTGCACTGTGTGCATGGTTTAGAGGTCATCCACTGGCCACTATCCGACACTAGGTGGCGCACTCATCAAAACACAGTCAACCTGTGTACATGGGAATACGCTGTTGATAAACACATTCAGGGATCAACCCAACAAACCTGTCTAAAAAGAAATACAATTCCAACAGGACGACCAGCAGACTTCCTTGAAATCCAGTCGACAAACCTTTCTCCTGATGATGTCTATTCGATATTCTATAAGTTCTTGTGACATGAAAAATCATATCAGAGCCAATTATTAGGGGCCAATCTGAAAAGATGTATACTGTCAAAAAAGCTGAATGCACAAATAATTCCTTCAAAAACATGTACAAAAGATTTCTCATACTAACACTTGACTCAAGTAAAAGTACACTCTAAGAGAAATGTAACTGGGCCAGTATACTATTGTTACTTACTGAAGAAATGTTCTTGTAAAAACAAATATTAAACAAGCCTTGAATAGTCCAATAATGTTTTGATTTCAACTTTCATTTAATGAATACACTTTGAAATTAATGTTTCAGCACTAGACATACTTTACATCTTAATTAAGGTTAATGTAGCCAAGCCCAAGGTAGAGGGTGAATTAAGGGTAGCCCTAATGGTATACTGCTATTTGATAAACAGTATTCATGGCTGCCTGATTTGATCAGGAAAAAGATAAAGGTCTAAATTAACATTTAACGAGATAACAATCACACAATTCTCTTTGACAATGCTGTTTTTTTTCTTTCATTATTTTGCTTGTAACTTTGATGCCAAATTGAGCCGAAATTCTCACAAGTTTGTTATTCTACGCATACGTTGGGATACAACAAGAAGGAATACTGGTCTTTGACAATTACCAAAAGAATACCCTGCCTTTAAATGCCATCTAGTATTGAATCCAATAAGGCCAGTGCACTTTTGGCTTATCACTTCTCTGTGTAACAATCTATATGGGACTGTGCCAGGTTTCTAAGCAATGCAGTGGAATAGTTTCCATTATACATTACAAGCAGTACCAGTCACTCTCCTAATGATTACCTGATAAGAATATATTATGGGAAATGATTACAATCGCATGAGCCCAAGTCAGCTGCTGATATATATATTTTTTTTAAAGGGGTTGTGTTCTCTTTTATTAGGACACGCTCGATATGACAACCACGGCCCAATTTCAGAAAGCCTGCAAGCACGTAAAACTTGCTTAACTGAAACGGGTTACGGAAATTGCATAGACTTTACATTGTTGCTACTGGTTCCCAGCTCGTTTTATTGCTTAGTAAAGACATTTTCTGAGCAGTATTTTTCTGCTTCACAGCTTTACAAAACTGGGTTGATCCCGCATCGGGATTATTATGATTTTTAGTTTAAATTCACTTCACACAGTTGAGTGTCTGACAGTTAAATGCATTTCTGAAGG
>JAUELU010000003.1:5627863-5641842 GCA_032357145.1 Evasterias troschelii
CAAGATGATCAAAACAGCAATCCTATCGAAGCGCAGTTAATTCTAGCGAATGTTGACATTTGGTTGATGTGAATAAATTTATTGAATGATTCATTTAGAACAGTACAATACAACAAATTACTTCCTTTTTTATTATGTGTTGCGCAAAAATTGCAAAAGTGATCAAAAAATGCTCCATTTTGTATGCTACAACCCATGCAAAATGCAGATGCCAAGAAAGGAATCACAAAGGTGATTACTGAAATGGGTCGGCTGGGAGAAATTTACTGTACACTGCATTATCTGTTTGGTTTTGTCTTTCTCAGAAATGATCTTTTTTTTATAAAGAAAGGCAAAGAAAGTACGAACACAACAACCTTACATAACACTATACCCCCACACACTGTTTTTTGGAAAGCTTAGCACAGGTTAATTTCCACACAATGTGACTTGCAATGTTTGAGTTTCCAGGCATAATCAATGGATTCTATTCATAATCTCTGTGGATGCATTGAAAAACAAAACAACTGCAGCATCCCTTTAAAAAACCAAAGTTCAACAACCTAAAAACATAATATATTGCAATTTTACAAAAGAGAATATTTTAATTTCAGCAGGAGTAATCTGATAAGTCATGCAGTCACAGAGAACATGAATAGAAACCATTGATTATTCCAGGAAACTCAACCAGGTGTATACAGCCTGACCCCGAATGACCTCCACTCTCTCAATACATGAAAACCACACCCGTCAGACAAAATAAATTGAATACAGGTATGCTATACACATCTCCTTTAGGCCAAGTAAAATAAATAACATGTTGCTCGTCCCCACCTGCTCAGATTTTGGACGCCGCACCAATTTTTTTGTTATTTGTTATTTTAAAAAAACGTTTTGCCCTTCACGTTTGCATGCCACAGTTCTTTTTTGAACGAGAACTGATGATACACACACAGAATAATTTTTGAATAAAAGCAAGAAGAACTCTTGGAAAAAATAACAATGTATTGAAATGGACACATAAACACACATGGTAACTTTAAACAGAATTTGAGGACATACAGAACTGCTCATAAAACATACATGCTCATAAAACCATAAAACCATCTTCAAGTACGTTATGGCGGCCATCTTAGACTTGGTGGCCATCTTGAAAAAAAATAACAACAAATTTAAAAATAACAAATAACAAGGACCTCCCTCACCAATTTTTTTAAAAGTCCGGACGAGCAACATGATATTTATCTTACTTGGCTTAATAGGACTACCTGCAACATTTTCAAATACTCCACAGCTCAAAATTTACATTGAACTGGTAGACCAGTGTTTTTAGCGTCAGGGCCAGTAACGTTGTGACTGGACAAGTCTGGCAGCCTTATGCATTTCAATTGTTTCAATTGTAATAAAGGTCATACCAGTCCAAATCCTCAGGAAAACTATTTCAGTTTAAAATACTCAAGTCGAGGTTGAAGAAATGACAGTTGAAAACCAAACAAATCACAGTTGCCTCTGTCAACAGCAGCAATCCAAGTAAACTTGATTAGACTACATGCAAAAAATCCATGACAAAAATGTACAATTTTTTGCTAATTTCAGTTCACCTGATATAATATTTCTGTCACAGGTTCTCTATTGTATGGTGAAAAAGTGATAATGAATCTACTTTTCAAAAAAGAAATAATAATAATTATAATAATAAACAGCCAAAATATATATTTTGTTTTGAAAAATTAATAATTATCTATACCCTTTAAAGACTTCCAGTGAGATGATTCTAGTCAAAAGAAAATAAGTGAGTATGTTTCAATGTCTGCAGTAATTATTTCTAGTCCGCCAAAAGTAAATCCCCTCATATTAAGTAAAACAAGGTCAAATGGAACTAATTTACACTTGAACCAATGGGGGGGGGGGGGGGGTCTCAAACCCCCTTCAGGAACTAATTATTACTTTTCGAAAATGAGCTTTCTCCTGGTGTTACAGAACTTCCAGATCCACTGGCATGACTGATGCAGCTGTTTTTAAGGTCATTTTTGTTTACCAGCTGTCTCAATCCTATGTAATAAGGTGTTATGTACTAAGGCACATAACAACTCTCTGTCTCTGTTTTTAACCGCCTTATTAATATGGAAAACAGCATTGGGTTTTTGTTTAAGTGATAACACTTTTAAAAAAAATAATAATTATGATATGCCTAAATCTGAGAAAAGGTTCATTTTGATAAGTTTTAAATCTTTGAGAGAAAGAACTACAAAACAGCCGATATTTATAATGTAATATTTTCTGTATTAAAAGCCATCAAAACAATATTTCTGGCATTAGTTACTCGGATCTGAAATACATCTTAATTTGACTTCCATGACAAATTTTCAACAGAAATAATGATAAGGTAATTTTGAAGCTAAATTTTATTACTTTACGTTATCAATTTTAGTGTCACATGCTTAACCCGTCTGTTTACAATCCAGCACTGCAAACAGTAATATTATCTACACTTAGATTGGCCTTGATCAAAGTTACTGGAGTTAGAGACAATAAACCGATAGCTTTTATCTTTTATCAGCACTGATTGACCTGCTCCAAGTAATACAACAATATTGCTTTAAAAAATGTATTGTGTATGGGGGGAGGTTGTGGGAAATTTGTTTTGCCAGTAGACTACTGCTAAAATTGCTAGTGAAAATTTTGCATTAAAATAAGTGTGTGTGTGGGGGGGAGGGGGGCTACTTATAAAACAAAATTGAAATCTGACAAACAAAATTGCTGCTGGTACATTTGTTTGCAATTTTGCTTTACAAAGTTCAATGAACTGATTCCCAAACAAAGAGGGCGCTATGCCATTCTTGCAAGGTCAACAATTATCTCAATGACCTCTCTCAATATGTACCCTTATAATTTGAAGTGTCATTTATAAAATAAAATGGCGGTCAAATTAAACGATTTGGCCACACAAATTCCTCCTGAAAAGGTTTGTAATTCGATATACATGTAGAGAGTAAAAGAAAGAAAAGGAAGCCCAAATAAGTGAAATCTGAGAATTGAAGCAGAGTTTGACATTGCATTGCATTGCAGAAGGAAACTAAAGATATCCTGGGGGCTTTCTATGGGGTGGACCTAGTCCCCCATCCCCCATCCCCCACCCCCTCCCCCAGAATGCATACATTGAAATGTTTATAGTTCAAGCAACAGAGACTAGAGAGCTACCCCAGGCTACAAAGTGTGGAACATGCCCCCAGCACTATGTGTCGCCTTCCTGTCGCAGCCCTCCTTCCGCCTATCTGGGCCCAAACAAACTCAGTAGCGGCTAGCCGCGGCTCTGGTCATGGCACGGTGCAAGATTAGCGACAACGAGATAGAAAAAGGAAAAAAGCACAAGAGACTCTCCAAGCCAGCAATGGATTATCGGGGACTGAATTCTTATTCTTAGTATTTAGGTCAAGCTTTCAGCCCGTGCGTGTGATCTACTTTTGTTGTTGATAGTTCAGTGCTGGCTGGGTTTCCAGTCAGGCACGATAATGACATACAGGATCAAGGTTAGGTTAACCATGTACTGAAGATTCATGAAATATACTGCCTTGATACTGGTGGACATTCATGCATCATTTTGACCCACAAGCAAACTGTAAAATGAGAAATATTTGTATATCATCGGGGGATGCAATCATGAATTATGCAATCATGGTATATAAGACCATCAGAAAAGTGTAGGAAACATTTTTTGAGTACAAGGGCTGACCAGCATATTAGGCATTTATAGACTCATCAGGTTATTTTCAAACAGCTTTTCCCGACGGCAACAAAATCAGAAAACAGATTTTAGTAGGAAGAACATCATGCCTACTTATGTGATATTGAAACTTAGATTATAAATTCAAGGTTATATCAAGACAGAGTTAAGATAGAATTCAGATAGGTACATCACTTGACTTATTAATAGATAACACTCATTTATCCCAAGACTATATCAAATATATTTTCGTAAAATATATTTTTGTATTTAGGTAAAATTAACAAATATAATGAAATAATGAAGTTAATTTAATAGCAGCAGTCGACCCATAAGCTTGACCTAGAAATACGAGTAATGAAATAAGAAAGTGTGGACTGTTCATTAAAGGGGATAGACTAATAAAATTAGACTAGTTTCTCTGGGTTACGCATGCCATCAATCTGAACACGAAATTGCAGCAAGGAGGTGTTTTACCATCTGTGTGCAAAGAACCTTGGGAGAGCTTCATACTATACCATATCCGTAATCATTTAAAAATCAACAATTTATTTCATACAGACAATGAAACTATTTATCATCAGAATAATGATGTATGTTCCAAGTAAGTTCACGGCACAATTTTGTTCTTTACATAAGATCTTGATCTGCCTGTGTACACTTTGTGCTCATCAACCTTTGACCTATTTGGCCCTTGTGATGTCAGGATTTTGATCAGCTACATGGTTCAGTCCCTTTGTTCCCAAAAATCTGGACAGTATGCTGTTTAGGAGATACATGGGGACTCTAAAAAGTACAAGTACAGGTCAGAGTGGGGGGGGGGGGAGATAGAGCAAGTTATGTTGTATTCGCCAGCCATGGTAGCTCAGCACACAGTTCAGATCTACAGAAGGGTGGATCGCAAACTCAGCACTATTGATTCCACTCAGAAACACAGCCTTAAAATCAATTTGAAAACACACGCAAAATGCCACCACACAACAAAATTACTCTGCAAATAGAAAGACTGTGACACTGCACTTTTTCCGTTCCCTTCCTTTACTGTTTCTTCGAAGTTCACGCAAATATGAAACCGATTCCACTTTTCTTTTTCATCAGGCCACACTCAAAATGACAGACACATTATGAGCAAGTCCTGAAGTCCTGTTTACAATAACAACACAAAAGTGGTGTTTACATTTATAACAAAAAAATACCTAAAGCGTGCCATAAACAATAAAAAATCTTCTGAAAGTTAATTCTATGATGCACATTTGAACAAAATTGAATACAAAGTTGATAAAATTAAGCTTGAAATCACTGTGGCTGAACTGAAGACACCCCCAACAAACATAAATGTTTTCGCCAAAAAAAAGTAGCCTACATACTGTGTCGTGACATTTTTCTAGGTCAACCACTTACAAAGATAACTAACAGTGAGTGGATCTCAATATGTGTACTAAACAAAAAAATGTATTTATTATTAAACATGGGTCTGGAAAATTACATCACGTGCCACTAAATCAACATTTCTGAGAAGACCCCTGGATTACTCAAACACTAAGTGAGGTCAACACATGTTTATACAGACCACAATGCTGGTCATGACAACAGCACAATAGCCCTAACAGAAACATAAGCCTTTCATGGACATGTATCACATATCTAGCAAGGTTAAGGGGGGACTGTCTCTAAAATTTAACACATACATATTTTTTTCAAGTGGGATTTACAACACCTTTCATACCAACAAAAACATGTATCAATTGTCTTACATGCAATAACCTTAATAATTTAATGTACAAAATCAGAAGTGAATTCTACATTCTACAATAATGCCATTAACCATATTTATTTTTGTTTTGTATAGGCCTAAAATGTAAAACAGTACAACTGAACAATTAAAATAGCAATGCATAAAACAGCTGTTCTTGATTCCACTTTAAGTGTTTAAAACACACATCACAAAATGTACATTTTGTTACATCACAAAATGTACATTTTTGTTTACAACTACTATATAAAAGCATAACTCCTCAACTTTCCCCACACTAACCTACTTTTGTGAATGGATTTGCAAGAGAGAGGACAGCTCCAGAATATCAGTAAATAGGATAAACCATTGTGTTTTTCATCGCAGACATTAAGCTTTGAAATCTCTCCATATGCGTTTCAATGTGATAATCCCATCTTACTGGCATATCAAAAGCTTGCTTTGGATTTCTGATGTGGTTAACCTTAATAATCTACATTGTGTTATTGTTCAAATTCCCACAGCTTTTAAGATAACTGCAGCTTAACTGAAGCACAGAAAGTCTATTGGCAGCAGAAATGTATTTTCAATAAAAGATTTATTTTAGTGGCATCTGAGTTATAGACCTTCGAGTCACAGTTATTTATTAAATAACTTTTTTAGTTCTAGGTATGTGCCATTGATTTATTGCCCTTGTATTGCTCTTCCTGTATTTTGTTTTTTCTTTTTGTTATGCTGAATGAATTATTATAATAATAATAAATCAAACAAAAATATCACAACTTAATGTAGGCCTACATCTCAAGAACCTCATGTAAGTGCAATAATACCCACATGTTGTTCTTATCATTGTAACCAAGGAGCTTGCTCTTAGTTTTAAGACTAAGATTTCGTCGGTGGCAGGCAATTCTATGGCAAGTTATATTCAGTCAATTCCTTCATTATATAAAGATCATCTTCCTAAAAATGTAGACATCAAATAATAAACCACAAGGGGAACTGACTGGGGTAAAAAAAAAAAGGAAATTAAAAGGGGATCCCTGACACAATGTCCTTTCACATCTCGTTTAAGCCAGTTCTCCTGCTTAGACTATTACATAACAGCACCACCTGGGGGTAAGTAGGGCTTAAAGAGTTCTCACAGCCAATAATGGCAATTGTTCCATTCAAACCCATTGATTGACACTTAACTCAGTGTTGAGGTGGCTTTCTCTCTTCAAGGACACAGTTGGTTAAAGAGGAGGTTACCATTAAAGTTACATTATAATTATTTCAAGTGTTTGTTACATCTTGATGCTTTTAACGCATTATTCTGTTTTACTGAAGATACATTATCAATATGCATACAGATTTGAACATCCATTTTTGACCTAGAATACTGGTGGTTTATAATTATACACATTCCGTCAGTGTCCTCCTAATCCAATGCATCCACAACCATCAAAAAAAGGCAATTTCGTTTAAACTTTTAAGACTTAACTTATCATTCATACAAAATACTAAGTGTAATCTCTTCTCCTAAAGTAGGCCTGCACACTAAATGACTACACTATTTGACGTCTTATTTTTAAATTCACAATTTGCTAAACCTACAGTTATTTTATAGATTAAATGTGATTAAAAAGGGTAACATTTTACAACTTTTTGCAAAATTACAAGTGCACAATATGTAAATGCACTTACACTGTCATAAAATTTGTTTGAATTTGACCTAACTTCTGAGCAAACCTCCACATTTTCTAAAATGCAGTAAACTCAGCAATGCAGTTTTTTAAAACCTATGTATTACATGCTGCGACCTAAATATTCAAAAAGGCTGTTTTGGTGCCAAAGGATTACAACTGACCTGAAAGTGAGGAGGGGGGGGGGGTAGGTTTCTTCATGAGGCTTTACTGGTGTGCGAACAAAAAAATCAGCACTTAACCCATCAGCCAATGGCGCCAAATCCTGATCACAAGCTCGGTGCAAACTGGAACAGAAGCCAAGTAATCAGAGGCCAAGAACAACATATGAAAGCGGGGACAGAAATATATTGTGAACATGAATGAATGACACGTGTCAGATTTCACCTGCTGATAGGCAAAAATGCCTTGACACTCCAAGGAGTGTCGCTCTCCCTTTTAGCCGATTCCATAATGTGGGGGGAAACTGAAGGGGGGGGGGTCTTCATCTTCACAGCTGAATCACATGGCCGATATTTGTTCATTTAGTCGGTCAGGGTGATTATGGAAGTATGTCAGGATGCCCAACGGTGCATGTTTTCAGAGGATATTCGGTAAAAGTGGATTCCAAAGATCTGTTACACTCCCTCATAGTGCACAGGGCTGCAGAATATGTGTGACCTACATCTCTTAAGTTAACTAAATATGGCCCAGTTTTAGGCAAAGTACAGTATCGATTATAGAGGATTCTAGTTTGCTGCCAACTGTACAGATGAAGGGGTTACTTCTTGCACTGGGTATGTAAAAAGCCTATCAAGAGTAGATAATATGGAATTTGGTAGTGGCTAAAAAATGAAATTAATGCAGTTAATTTTTTTTCAAATATCATTTTATAGTTCATTTTCAACTCCATAAGACATGTAGGCTAAAACAAAACAAAATCATGAAGAAGAGCTGGAATTTTTGCATAGACTGAACATCTTAAAGCAGGCCAATGTGCAAATCCAACAGAGACCCCTAAATAAAAAGCTAATCAAATGATTTCAAGGAAAAAGTTGAAATTTCATTTCATTCCTATTTTGTTATAATTATCATGTAATCACTTAATAACTAGACCTTCCAATTGGGTTAACTTGAGGGTGGGTGCCACATAACGTATGCACTAGGGCATTAAGTTACACAGTCAAGTGCACAGATGTACCCCTTGCACCAAAACAAACATTTCCAAATGTTGATGACCATGTAATTTAAAACCATGCATTTGTTCAGTTTTGGAATATTGGTTGCTTCCCTACGGACGGACACCCCGCTCTGTCCTTTATCGGTCACATTGTGGTTGCTCTCATTTCCTCCCAGCCCTTTTCAGAGAGAGAGAGCTTGGCCTGACCATCCCTCATGTCATCCAAAGGTCAATCTATGCTGAGAGCATGCTATGTACCCACTTATCTGATCCACGCTCATCACTGAGGGTTTTTTGGTTTGTTTTTTGTTTGTTCGATTTTTTTTCTTCTTTTCTCCACTCTACTCCTTGGCCATGATGATGTGTCGCGAGAAGAATATCCACATACTACTGAGGGGGTCTACCTCTAAGAACGCACCTAATGCACTGCGGCGGAAATTATTCTGCCATAACAGATGTGTCGCTGAGCCTGCAAAGTCACTTGGGTCGCCTGCTTCAAGTCACTTTCTACTGTTTCTGCAGGTCATATTTAATTACTAGCTGAAAGGGCTTGAACTATTATTTTTATTCTATTTATTTATATGTATTTTTATTGGGGAGGGGGGGGGGTCGGTATGTATATTCCCTAGGTGTATCACTGAAACAAACACATGGTTTTAAAAAGACCCTACAATTCTCACTAATACAATAGTTCACAGAAATACCTCGAGGGGGGTCTATTGCTATTTATCATAACTAGTTGTAAAGAGCAAAAGGTGTTGCCTAGTAACACTACACAATTAACATGCCCATTGCCCTCTTTACCTTGTCCATGACCCATTTTTTCTTGCCTCTTAAATCGACACTTATGCACAGTGCACACAATTCCTGTGTAGGTGGTCATGCAACAGAAAGTCACACAAAAGCGGAAATGATGTTATACACTGTTTTAGTTCTCCCAATGTAATACATTCTGCCTAGATGTATTACATATTGAATAATTATGTTATACATTGTATCACATGTGTTTCCTACATCTCTGCATCCACAGCATAGGATATTATTACCAAATAGACTATGTACATAATCATTGCCTTGGTTAAGTGCTTTCTATCTGGGTTTTTTGTTGTATATCTTCAATGAAATGTGCTGGACAGATGTACAACTTCCTTGGAGATAAAATGTGTTTGCTCAAATAGATAACTATTTGGTTGTGTTTGATTTGTTTTGATATTATCTATAGACATTAATAAATGTTTAACTGACATGTCTCCCCTACTTAAAAGACATGAAATTAACCTTGTACATAATACACCCTCGACCTGTGAAATTAAATAGTTTCCCTTAGGATAGACTGTCTTCACTACATTCTACTTATCCAAACCAGAAACATGTACATCGGCCTCTGAAATGATGTATAACAATGATGTATAAACCTTGCACCTAAAGCCTGTATTGATGAAAAGATTTTTTCATCCATCATGATGGCAGCCCAGCCTTGAAAACACACACTAGACAAGCAGGGGCCTTTTGTACAAGAAAAGATAGACGCTGACGAAATAAATAGCTAACAAGCCAGCGCACAATTGCATGCATAGGTAAGCAGGCCTGTATCAAACTGAACTACAAGAATAGTAAGACCATTTGTTTGTTCTCTGTAGACACTGGTAAATACTGGTACAGAATTTGCCACGCTCTGGTGCTGTCACACAATGCCACCATTGTACTGCCCTTCTTGTTGAAATAGTGTTTGTTTGAGGTGCTATTTTGACAACAGTGATCAGGCTGCATCAGGTTTTCACTGACTAAGGGATCAACTTCAAAACCTCCTCACCACAAAATTCTTCACAATCTCTTTGCAAACGAGCAAACCAAGGAATGATTCAGCGGGAAATTAACACTGATTGATGATTTATATAAATCAAAACCAGTAGTAGCAAAGGGGTAGTTTCCTCAATTCAATCACGCTATCCAACTAGCGCGGTAGCTTCCAAGAAGCAAACTCCGTGATCACATGAAAGAAAAAAACTCAGTGAAACAGAGATTTTTTCGGTTTTGTTTAGTTTCATTGATTGCCCTTGACCCACGAGTAAAGACCAGCCATTCTTAATACCTCTCTCTTGGTCTAAAGTCAAAGACTGTAAATCCATGTCAATTACACACGAGATCACTCACAGCTTGTTTTGATGTAGTATTATTACCATAGGTCAAGGTGATTCAACCATTCACTGCACTACACACTGCTGCTGTATAGGTTAACAATTACAGTCATAGTAATCTTGAATATTCTCTCATCTATGCATATGGACAGGCCTAGAAAATTCAGTGAACCCTGAGCATACATTAGGGAACCCTTTATTTTGCTTGTCTTCACTTTCACATTTAAAAATAATTTGTAACTTTTTCCAGAAACTTCTCACAAATTTCAAGTTAAAATGTGGTCATATTTTTGAAACCGTATTGTGTAAAATCTCCCTAGTCTATTCCCTGCATCACAATGAAATCCAACCTCTCAATGCATCCCAATTTGTTGGCAAAGGCGGAGAAAAGGAAAGCAAATTTTGACGTCTTTGCCATGATACTAATAAAACATGAGTATAAATTGACAATAACACTCTGAAATGTTTTAGGTTTTTGAAAAACTGTGTCACTCATGATTTGCTCACAATTCGATGATATTAAATTATGCTGCAATGATGATTAAAATAAAAACCAAATCCTTGAAGAGGATCAACATCAAATGGTTTGTAGTTGCCAACGAAACAACCCAAAGTAATTTATATTCTCTCCTCATTTCAGTTTACAATTTTCCTTCTAAAGTTTCTTCCAATGATTTATAAATAATTCCCTACTATGAAATAAACAAGGTTTTAATTACAGGTTTACTCAACTTAGAAAAATATGTATTTACAACAGCACATGAAATACATCATACAGTCGCTATTGGCTTTATAAACACAAAGCAATAAGTTACTTAAACCACAGATTATAATTTATAGAACCTGTCATAAAAATGTATGTGTTTGAACTGTCACAGCCAAGCACCAGGCAGGTATGCATACAGCTAACAACAGTATGACATGCACATATCAGACGCAGAGGGCAACTGCATGCCCCTTCCATTCCATGCATAACAAGTTCAAAGTCTAGTTCCTGAACAGTGCAGGTCAGAAAGAGTCAATATATTCATTGAGCAGCGAGTGCATATGTGTAGGGGATCAGGCTGACTCAATGTAAACACAGGCCTTCTTCACAGCTGGCTGTATCTTAACAACCAACCATCATCATCCTCATCCTACTTGCATACAAATCAAATTAAAACAAGGTCATAACTAACCTCTGCTGCATGCTCATTTTCACGCAGCTGGCTAAGGCATTCAAATCCTCAGCAAATTGATTACAAATCACAAAAAGTTAAAGCACTACTTGGTTTCTTGGAATTCAACACTGTTTACCAATATCGCGTGTTATACAAAATGCTTTTCTTATCAATTTGTATCAACAACACTTCAATGGTAAAAAAACATTACCCGGACATTTTTAATTTTGATCTGACAATACAATTTGGGGCTTGTCTTAAAAGTACAACATCAAAATCAAAGTCTGAAATCAAAATCAGTAAAGTTACTGATACCATTCCACAGAAATTCTTTACTTGCCCACAGGCAAAGCACCAACAAATGTGTAAACAATTTGTAACAATAACCAATATTCACTAGATTTATTGCACATTATGGACCACAGATTTCATGATGGCTTATTGTTAAGACATGACAAAAGAATAAATTGCTTCAGCAAGTTGCACAGGGGAATTTAGTATTTATAGAAAAAAAATCAGCTCAGTCTGCCTGTGGTAGAGCTACAACCTCACAGAGTCTGCTAATAAAGAGCATAGATACACACAACAGTGACTGAAGCTACAGTATACCAGTTCAATTGCATTTTGGTGTTTCGTTGTACTGTGTCCGCACCTCTTCCTTGCAACATGTTCTTTTGGGGCCTGCTCCGCTCATCCCATCCCTAGAGTTCGTCTGGGGCAAGTATACACACACACACTTACACACACATATAACTAGGACGACTAATGACCTAGATACAATTGGCACATGTGGGGGTGATGATCTGGCAGAATACCACATGCATTTTTTGTGTTATTACTATGGCGCCCAGGAGTTATTAATATTATTGGATAGCAATGTCTGGGGCTGGCAATATATTGCAACATATTGATCACTATTCACAGCTCCCAGGGCAGGCGGGTGTAAGGCAGGGTGTGTGTTCAGCAAACAGGGTTTATCTGGGGTAGCGGTATCTGCTGCAACACAAGCGCAGGAGAATTTTTGATTCCATCTTCAATTTTAAAATAATCTTTGTTTATGGACATCAAGCCAAGGTGTCAAATTAAATAAATTCTTACTCATATAGTACTTATAGTACCTATACAGAATACTCCTTTCAAAAGCAAGCAACAAAGATGGAAATAAGCCAACAGCAGGTCAACATTCCAGCAAAATATGAATTCTGAAGAACCTCATGAATTTTTCTCCTAGATGACAAATCTCAGTTCTGGAATTGGCCTCAAACCTTTGCATCTATCCATGGTCATCACCCATGCACATATTCATGACATCTTGAACATCCATGCAACCCACATACATCTCAAATGGAACCGCCTCAAGTCACTGGAAATGTTTTTTAATTAAAATGGCCAATAAACCTTGAAACTAATACCTCCCAACACAACGGGGGGAAGGGGGGGAGACAAAAATATGAGAGTTGAACAGTCTCTTAGGGAACATCTTCATAATGCAAAGTTATGCTAACTAACATAAATTTAAAGGTGTGTCATTGGTGCATTAGAACTAAGGCTGCATCCAAATCAATGGCTGTGGCTTACGACTTGATTGTCACATGCACAAGCATTGAAGCATTGGAAAGCCATAGCCACAAGTTCAAACACGATGGCCTCGCCACCAACATGCTTCAATTCAAATCTCAAACTCTCGCTAGACTGACCCATGTCGGGGATAAACAAGATTATATCAATAAAAAACTCAACCCTGAAATTTATCGCAGGTGATTTTCTTTTCTAGTAATAAAAGCTTGCTGGCACTACCGCCCTCTTTCTATATCTGAGCAGTAGGGATTTCCGCACTCATTGGGGAAAAGTGTTTAGAACCGATTCTCACAATCAAACCGTATCAATCCTGTAACATAACAAAAAAATCGGCGAATAGGGCTTATTAAAGACAATATTCTAATGAAACTGTCAAATCGAATTGAAATTACATTCAATCCTCCAGAATCATTTCAGCTAGAGTAACTTAAATAAAAATATGCCACTGTAAATTGTGTACCATCCTCTTGGTTTGATTACAATAATTCATTACTTATGAAATGAGAACACAAACATACTTTTTAGTTTAACAAAAACAATTCATCTTTTGGAATTTCATTATAAAAATAAATCACAACTTGACTTTCAGTGGTGCAGGCAAATATTTATGCCATAACCCGATAATTAGAAAAATAAACTGTCAATCACATAACAACATCACCTAGACATCTACTGAAAAAAAGAGGAAGTGATAATTTGGATACAGAGCTGCAATCAGGGAAGTAACCTTAGATAGTGTAGCTTAAATTTCATTGAATTTTCCAGAAACTAGCTCTCCGAGGAAACTAAGGTACTGACATATAAGTATTCAGGTTTTTGAATGGATT
>JAUELU010000003.1:5814401-5829979 GCA_032357145.1 Evasterias troschelii
CCATTACTCATTACCGAGTAAGTTTTTATGCTAATAATTATTTTGAGTAATTACCAATAGTGTCCACTGCCTTTAAGTACAGTAAAGCACTGTTTGGGTTCCATGTTTTATATTTTTGATGATTTGGAATTTGTTTGCTTGTTTGTTTGTTTTTTCACTGCTGGAAAGGAGCACCATTAACCTTGGCCCAGTGCTCAGCTTTTTTTTAATCAACACTATCCTTGAATAAATAGTAGTGTTCTATTGAAACTTTGCTATGTACATATCATAATTTCGCATCACAAAGCTTCATGACAACAATCCTTTTACATGGGGTAGAAGCTCCAATGATCTGCACAAATTTGTAACAATGACACAATAAATAGCTTCTTTTCAGATCAAATGGAGCAACAATATTCGACCACACAAACATACAGAAAAAAAAAGTACAGCAACAGTTGAACAGTAAAAAGCAATCATTTTCCATGAAAAGCCAAATTGCAAACCTTTCGGCCAAAAATAAAACGAAAATGCAGTAATGAATCAGCTAATTTTCAACACAACTTAACAGCTTTCTAGAATTTCAGTAAGTACTTGTAAACATGGAAGTGAAGAAACTAACCGAGCAAAGTAAATAATGCTGTACGAAGAGCAGTTTGAAATGTTAAAACCTTCTGCTATTTTTTATTATTTAGCAAAAAATAAAAATAAAAATAGTAAATAGTTTTGCTTCTGATTAAATACAATTTCAAAATAGAAAAAGCACATGTAGGTCATGAATCTTTTCCAACACCTTTTTCATGCTAATTTAGCAAAACGCAATTACTTTTTAGAAGATGCAATGTACCATGAAACCCACCTACAGCTAATTTTGGAAAAACAAATTACTTCCATTTAAAAACGTTTTTATTCCACAAAGTGCTCAAACTGCTCAAATCCAAACACAAGTTTCAGTTTGGCAACTCTTACAAACAATGTGATCATTTTGAGGAGCCTTTTCTGAAAGCAATTTTTATGTCTAAGTAAGGGGGCTATGAATGTCGTCATGATCAAAGCAGGCCTGTGGTCTGTACATGGAATTATGAACTCTCACCCACTAACTGCACTCGCACGCCCTCACTCTGTATCAACTATGGAGAGCGTGCGAGTTCTGTGTACAACCACAGACCTGCTTTGATCATAATATCATTGTGACATTACATACCATGTACGTACTGACTTTGTGACTTAATAACGAGACAGTTCAGAGAAGTAAATAACCCTGAACTACATGTACGCGTCACCATCGTATTCAAGAATAATTTAAAGATATGTAATTTAGTGTCAATCCGATTGATTAGACATTTTACACTCAAAGAAAAATTCCAATCCATCATTCAAAATTGTTTAAAACTTTGCTTTACACATTAGACTCTTACTTTACATATCAGAGTTTAGCAAGTTGAACTTCAAGAAAACATTGCACAGAATTTCAGGCACTATACTGCCCTTGGGCATTGCCTTGTGCCCTTTGAAATGTTCCAGTCGAAATTTACTTATTGGAGCAGGCATACATTGTAAATGCACCAATCTTATCCAAGTCCAAACATTTTTTTAGCGAAGAGGATTGATGTAAAAGTTCATAAAGAACTAAACAATTTCAAAGCAAAAAGTAAATGAACATTAACTGGATGTACCTACATGTAACATCATCATTTGGCAGCAAGCAAAAATGAAGGGCAGCTACAGAACAGGGAAGAATCTATTTCCTAAGCAACAATTTTATGGAAAACAGGACCATTTGTTAAGTAGGATAACCAGGATAACAGTGTACTACAGATTACATTCACTTAGTTGACACCTGAAAATCTACCACTGGGAATTGTATATTCCTTGATCTACAGTAAAAGCTTACATATACAATGTACAAACAGTATTATGGTCAAACAATTACTTTTTCAAGGCTTTGCAATTGCCGTGGCTATCCTGTTACTTTTGCTGTGGTGCTCTCAAAGAAATGCTATTTACTTAATATATAGTCTATATTATAGATGTATTGTTTTCCCATTTTATGAAAAAAATCAAGGTTCTTCTTGACACTAACTATGACATTGCAGGCCTGTATGCTTCGTTCTAGAAAGGGAAAGGGCACCAAGGCATTCTCTCCTCGGTAAAGGGCACCCTATGAGGAAATTGTAAATTTCTATTGGAACATTTCAAGGGCACCAAGGCAATGACCAGGGGCAACGAAGGCAAACGCCTCTGTTGCCTTCGTGAAGTATCAGGCCTGACATTGATATGAATCATTCAGAAACACTGCAGTTCAGTTTGGAGGTCAGAACTGGCAATGAAGCTTTGTTAACCCATGGAGGAAGAAGAAAGAGCAGGGCCTTGAATCAAGTTAGCTGGACAAAAGGATTTGCAATTGATTGCCTTGGGATTAATAATAGCAACATCAAACTGACCTTGAGATTAAAGTCTCACTACTTGACAATGCGCATTTAATTGCAAGTACATGTACATGTACTCATTTGGCAATACATGTAATCCTTGCATACTTTACAACATTTTCGGTTAATATAATGGTTTTCACATTTATTGATTGTCATTCCATAAACAAATGTATGGGTTTGTAGCCACAAATCTAGGCACAACATCAGGAGAGCTTAAAATTAGTATTTTCTTTGAATGTCTTTGATGTCTCAGTTAGTTGTGGCAATTCATACCCATGCATTGCTCCGAAATGACAGTAAGTGTATTTTTATCACTCAAAAATATAATATGAGGTAATTGTTTGACACACCGAAAAATGGAATACATACTTGCTTCATGCTAAAAATTAGTTTTCATCTACCTCACTTAATAATTTTGTTTCCACTTTCATGATGGACTTTTTCTCCACACATGATTGATCATGGCGATCGTTCTACATGTATATCTTTGGTAAAATTAATTTCTCATATATACTATTCCTAAAATACATTCTTTGTTCATTTCAAGCATTATACGTAAAATTTTTAATCTACTCCGACACCAATGGCCCACTTTTGTTTGTTATATATCCAACAAGTATTTATTCTACAATTTACATATATTGCTTTAAGAAATTCTACTGGTGAAGGTCAACACTACACCAGGGCTCATGCTCACAGCGTCACTTTTTAGGAGAAACAATACTAAACAGACCAACAAGGAAAAAAGCTATGGAAAGGCTTTTGGGTCACATTGTCAAATGCTAGGCAAAAACAGAGTACAAGCTTGAACATTTCTGTGGGAAAAATAATACACACCACACTTTGAACCGTGCAAATTGATTCACAGATCTTTTTCATTTTTTGTTTATGTCAAAAGCGGAATTGATCAGCAAGTCAGTCTCTAGACGAACGAAATATCACATACATTTAGTACAAGCTATCGATATTGGAATAGCGCTTTACTCTGCCGATATATTTTAATTCCTCAACTTGCACTTATTTGCAAACTCTATTATTAGTCATGTTAGTACCGCTATAATTCATAGCATTGGGGACAATGTTTTGTTTGGCTGAAACTTTACTTGAGTTGCACAAACAACGGTTCATTCTAGCTGTTCCATACAAATATGCATTTAGTTGTTGGTTCTCATTTGAGAACCATTCAAACTAAACACACAATGTGTGCAATTTTTCTTTAATTTCTCTGACTTAGTAGTAGTGACTTTTGCTCTGTGAACCCTGGTGTGCCTTATGTCACCAATAGGGTCTCTCATCTATCAACTTCCAGTATGAGAAGTCGGTCCAGTTCGACTTGCTGCTGAGGCTGTAGTAAGATGCCATCTTCTGCTGTTCTGTTAAGCTCTTCTCATGTTGGGAGACGATCCTGTAATTCTCCCCTCCCTTACTGTCCCAAAATGATTTCCCTTTAGAACTGTAGCACAGACAGAACTCTATAGTCTCCCCTTGCATCTTTTGAGGGATATCAAAAGTGAAGGAAAAACTGTCATAGCGGTCTTTCTGCCCGTCTGGGTTCCTTTGGACGTACGTTGCGCCAATGTCTTTGTAGCTTTCCCAGCCATTGAAGGTAACTCGCACATTCACTGATTTCTCAAAGGAAAGGTTCTTCACTTTGACTGTGCCCATCACTGTGGTGTTGTCTTTTACAAGAACGTTCTCCAGGCAGACACAGTTTTTCTCCAGCTTGTCTCTAAACTGAAGATAGTTTGCAGCAGGCTGCTCAAAATCCACTACATAAGTGTAAGTGTGAAAGAGCTCTGGCTTCTCATCTTGAATGATTTCCTGTAACAACCTGGATTTCAAAACAGGTGGTACATTACTTGGGCCATCCATGACACGTACATCTTCCAGGGCAAATCCTTTGCTGTCTGCAAACGAAACATGCTTAGTTGATTTCCTTGAAGGCGTGCTCATAGATCCTCGGCTTTGGTTAGCGTCCCTAGCATTATCTTCACTTATGGAGAGGCCTCCCAAGGCAATGTCTGCGCAAGGTTCATGAGTAGAGTCTACCGACGTTTGGCAGTCCCTCGCGGTATAATTTTCCTTGCGCTTCATGTTTTGCTGTCCTTCCCCGCGGAGGCACGGTCTCAGCTTTTGATGATACATTGAAGGTCTGCCATTGGCAGATTTATCAGCTATGTACATGAATGAGGTCGTGGTGTATCTTTGAGACAACAGAAGCGAAGGCACAGGTGGGCTGGTGCCCAGACAGAACAGAGTGTCAACTGGCATAGCTGTAGCTTGCAGCAATCCACATGCCATTTCCCGCACTATGTAAACTGGATGGAGACACAACCCTTTTTGAATCCAAAGAGCAAATATCCTGTGAAAATAGAATTGCAGAAAAGCTATCGAACTATCGCTTTTTAAGAGAAAGTTTCTTTAATAAAACTGAAACTGCTGAATGAAACACATCCCAAGTTTGTCTTGTGGTGTTATATAATATTGTACATCATTCATCACGTTGGAATGAACTTTAACAAGCATTGGGAAAGGGTCCAGACATAAAAACAGAAACAACCCCATAAATCACCCAGCCACCTCAAGTAAGTTAACCCAAAGATAACTCTGCAGAATGTTTTGGGACATTCTTGGATTCTACATAGAGCAAGGATGGATTATACGTGTGTAAAAACAGATAGTCCACTATATGTACAAAATCAGAGCCCCCACCCCCTTACAGTGTTTCATAGTAGGGCAGCTGGAGTCGAGGCCCCTTTGTTGGACTCATAGAATGGTCAATGAACTAACAGCCCTATACTACTTTACTAGTTGATCTGTTGTTTACTACTACCCATGAAATGTCCTCACTTCAGCTCATCAAGCCAAATAATTGCCATTTCAGAGATGTTTTGCCACACAATAGTTGGGGGGCAACAGGCATTTCCACTTCTAAACACTTTTTACTGATGAAAAACTGCAGTCATTCCGGTTGAATTTTGGCCATCCGATAATAACCAATTGATAACCAATTTTTATATAGCGCTTTTCACACCCAAAGGGCGTCCCAAAGCGCTCCCAACACTGGATAACACGCCGTCGGTTGTTGTTGTTGAGAGCTGAGGTTCAATTCTGCTGTCAAATTATTTGGCACGCGACGCAAGATGGCCAAAAAAACGTAAGCTTAAACAGCTTCAACACATTTCCACCATTACATTTAGCAAATACATGTATTACGTATACAATACGCAAAAAAAAAAGAAGATTCTCCCCCAAAAACTGCCAGAATCCATTCCCTGAAAATTGCGAAAATCCTAGATTCTCGCCAAATTTTCTCCCGTAAACTTATTTAGCATTTTTCGGAATTTCGGCGGCCGCGGGCGCCCTCCGAGTAAATCAGTCTGGTAGCAACTCAATTGTAGCAGTTGATTGTGTCGTTGTCATTATGTTGTTGAGGGAACCCGACCGTCCCCTTCAATGAGCAAGTGTTGTCAAGATCGTGGAGATATTTTTGAAAGTTCACTCTCGTAAATCTCGTAATTTTCACCTAAAACGTTAAAACCAATTAAATTGTAAAAATTCCACCTATCCGGCTATTTACAAGTATATTGGCACTCAATTGGTAAGTTTTCAGAATGCAGAGGCGGAAAAAAACAAACCAGGGGGCACAAGAATTGGTTGGCAGTTGCACTTTATATATATATATAGGGCCAAGGATACAGAGTGGATTGGCCCTAATTGGGGCTACAATCATGACAATGAGTACAAAGTAAATGACAATGTGTTTGGTTTAGGACTTAATCTTTGATCAAAATTTTTGCACAATTAACAGCATAATATTTTTGACATGATGTATAATGACTGAAGAAGTCTGTTTTATTTTGATAGTAAATTTAAAAGTTTAATTTATTTTAATTAAAAATTAGGTAAATTACGCAGTTTCCGAAAACACAGAATTTGGTACTACGTTCTATTCGACAGACGGTGAAGAACAAGAACATGTATATTCTTTCTCTTAGTCTTAGAATATGGATGACAGTTAAATTTAATATTGTGTTTTTAATTCTACATTTGATTATGTATTGTTGTAGGTAAACATAAAATTAAAAAGCAAGTTAGTTTAAATACTCACGATCACATTCGAAGTCACATTACTTCTGTCATATGGTGGTGTCATGGATGCCGCCTGCAAAAGTGTAGTGTTGCTTTTGGAAGTGAGAATTGTTGCACAAGAGCACAAGACGAGCATCGAACCACATTTAGTCAAAAATTGAGGTTACGAAATATCACTTGGGTACAGTTTTAAATGGCGAAGTCCAGCCAAATACAATGTTTTGCTAACTGTCCCCTGTACAAATCATGACAATCGCCGGCTCCCTTTAACACGTTACGTGCATGCATGCAAGGGCAGCAGCTGAGAGCGCCGGGTACCGGATCGACGTTGCAGATATGAAGGAAACACGCACGTAGTCACCAAAAGGTCACGTCATGGAGTCGTGTAAAGGATCGGACGTAACTATTCTCCAAAAGAAAATTATTTTCAAGATTACAATCTGTGCATGGCATTTTATTCTTGTATTACATACCAAAACAATTCAAGAGTAACGCTAATAACAATTCAGAGCATTTTATGACTTCAAAAGTCTTATATAGATCAATGGTGATATTAAAGACTCCATGTGCGTAAACGTTGCTATAAAAACTACCTCCTTTAAAATGGTTTAGCCGTAGTTCTGAGAGGGTAACCCCAAAGGTCACGGTTTCACGCGAGGCAATTTGGGCCAGCCAATCAGATTCGTTTAATCATCAAACCTGTACCTGCTCCCCGAAGCATGAGCCAATCAAAGCAGCCGACATGTGTGGGTTGACTCATGCGACGGGTGTCCACGCGCAACGTATGCACCATGTGTGTACGTGCGCGATCTAATAGAAAAAAGGACATAGCCAATAATTGGACAGGATACAAAATAGTCCATGTTTTGAAGGAACAGGCTTTTGTTAAATAGTTTTACCTAAAAATTAAAAAAACGTTATTTGTTGACCTTCATGGAAAACTCTAATTATCAACAACAACATGTTATTGACGTTCAAGAAAAACTATAACGATCAACAACAACATGTTGTTGACGATCAATGAAAACTATAACGATCAACAACAAACCGGAGGTCGTTGGTTCAAATCCCGCTCTAGTCAATTTTTCTTTGTTCAACACAAAATCACTAATGTACCCAGTCAGTTTCCCTTGTGGTTTATTATTTGATCAACAACAACGTAACATTTTGTTCTAACAAACAAACAGAATTGTAAGTAATTAGTCAAAACATTTCAAAAAGATTTATAAATGATCCTGAATGTGACTTGAATGCATAATGGCTGCATTCAGCCCATTACTTATACACTACAGACTGCAAAAAGGAAATTAGAATAGCACGTCTGCATGAAGCAGCAGCAGTTTGATTCATTTTTAGTAACTGTTTTAATGCATAAACTGTTTGACAACTAGAAGAGAGAGAAAAGAAAATCATAAATTTGTGGGAAACATATTTTATAGACGGGCCTCCAACCTGTTAAAACCCTATTTTTATTGGGGTGAAAGTACAGCAAGGAGTCCAAAACTGTGGACAAAGTGGATCATCACTTGCTTTCCTCCTCTTGGAATTGACGAAAAACCGTACTATGGACTGCCAGAAGACTTTACGGCGTGGACCTTGGACCTATGACTATCTACTACTACCAAAATAGCTGTAGTATTCATCACCACACACGTATACCATTGTTTTTGTCTGGGGAGTATCTTCTCCCCACCAGCGGGTCACTGAAAATTGGGCCAGCTGACTAGTGCGTGGCTAAAGCGTGCCAAGGTAACGGGGAACCGTGATATTGCGGGAGGATAAAGGGGGTACCCTTGGCCGAGACGCTAGCTCGATGATGATACACACGTGTGTGTGCACCCAGATGTGGGTTTGTCATGGGGGAGTGAATGGGCTGTGGGGATGGGGGAGAGGAGTGGTGATGGGGCATCAATATATGCGTGCTTGTTGCGTGCAAACATTCGCATAACGTTTTGGGCGCGAAAAACACAAAATTATTTTCACGTGTCCGTGTTGGGTCTTTTCATCTCCATGGTCCATGGTGTGTATAAATTGTGGAAAGACAAGTCGCAAATGCCGCTTTTTGAAGTTGTTTGTTTACGCGCTTAGAACTTTCTTTAAGGTTATAGAATAATAACTATCACTTAAAATTCAATTTGCTGGTTGTCAATTTGTGCAATTGGAAAAAGGAAGTTTCTTTCTAGCAACCTGATTATCCAATCTCAAAGACTGCAACACTCTTGATAAAATCATCACAGGTCACACAATATTAAAGATTGGAAATAATCGTCTCGGTAACTCTATTTCTACCTCTATGGTCTAAGAATGGAGGATGGAAAAGCTTTCCCGAGATAATGAAATTAACTTGGTCACGACATGAAGGTAGCGGTCACGGCCGCCAAACTCTGTTGCGTTGCACATACGGCCCAATAATTACACACAACCGTGCCGGTAATTTTGCAATAGCGCCCTCTGTTGACTTTTGAGTGCAATTGTATTGTATTTCATTTCTAAAAGTTCTCAACGAAAACATAATAACCAGCCTGTGCGGGTTTTTTTTCTTTTGGTGTGTATTTGACAATGTTTGGTGATCATGATTTTGAGAGGATCCAGAAGGTGAAAATAGCTCGTGTTTTCTCTTACAACAGAGTGTTTATTTCAACGACTATTGCAGCCAGTTAAGGAATTCCTGTAAGCTTATAAGGGACACAATACCTACATTAATATCATGCCTTTCTTTCAATTTTAAAAACTTCTTGTTGTGCATAATTCCCCTGGCTGACACCATGACTTTGTATACACGTACATTAGTTTTGTGTTCGTTTTACACAACAGAGGGCGCTCTACGGCTCTGAGCCCAAACCAGAGGGGGCTGATCCTGGGGGCTAAACGGCTATGACTTCAACACAATGACGACACGGCGATCCAACTGTAGCCGTAACCGCCATTGGACACACAGCCCTATCTGAGCCCAGTCTACATCTGCACTCTGAGGGGGGCACTAAATTACCAATGAATTGCTTAAAACAGAAGTGAGAGGTACTGATATGCTGTTTTATTCAACTTTTGGTTATACGTCCCTAGACTTATGTCACACATTAAATCTAGAGGTAAGGTGAGGAAATAGACGTAAACCCAGCCTTTGCAAAACTGATGGTTCAACAATGGTTCAGTTTTTATCATCACTTACACAAATAATAGCTTCGGTATACACCTTCCACAAACTAACATGAATAACTATATCAAGTTTATAAGGGCTTCCTAACATTCTATGATTTGATATCAACACTTCGATTATTTACAATTTCAAACGCCCAAATAACAACACTTCTCTGTAATGTCTTTGCAAATTACTTACTATTAAACGTTATCATAATAACATTATAAGAAAATCATACTTTCAGAATTATTTTGTGATGTTGTCTCGCACTGACCCAACTACGAAAATGTGTAGAGGAGAGACAACTCGAAAAAACAAATTAAGAAATATTACGGGTAGGCCTTGTGAGACGTGAAAATATAATCTGCGTATTGCTTCTACTTTGGCACAGACTGGGGGAACCCTCTTGTGGATCTGAACGAAACGAAAACCTTTCCCTCTAAGTTTGTAGCAACATTCTTTGTCGATACGCTTAAAAGCAGATCCACTCTATGAGGTTGTTTTCCTTGAATATTGTTGAATCCTGTATAGACAATCCTTCACCGATCTTGAACTCTTTGTGGCAGTAGATACGCCTCCAATATTGCGGTGGTACCTGTGTGGTACTGCGCATGCTAGAACAGGTTTAAGGGTTGGGATACACGGCAATCATCTGATCAAACATGGTTAATTGGACTTTTACTTTGCAAATCACTTCAATCCGCCTAGGGAGCGTAGTACCACCCAAGTACCACCGCAGTAATGGATGCGCATCTGCTGCCACCAAGAGTTCAAGATCGGGGAAGGATTGGTGTATAGACAATCCAAGACTTTCATAACCTAAAGATGGTCGGACGAAGATGAGTCTATAGTTATACAAATTGCACATCACTCGCGTGTGCACTAACTGCAAAAATTACATGTATACGTTGCGCCTTATTGTATGGGGCTGAAGGAGGGTGATGACGTGACGCGCACTTGCGTATGTGCATTATAGTGCCCGACTCTATGACGTGTCTGTACAGAAGCAGGCGCGGAAGGAGGAAGTACTTACGTTTCCAACAGATTCAGTTTAAATTTCATATTACTTCAAATTGAATGAGAGAAAAAAGACTGTCCCTTTAACATCATTAGGTTATATTAACGCACTTTTTACGAAAAGGTGTACTAGACGATGGCACACTTCGAGGCATGGATTCAAAGAGCATAAAACAATCAAGTGATTAATTATGAAATGGTAAAAGTTCAGCCTGAATAGTATTTCAATAATATTGTACACATTTTACCTATCATACAAATTGTCCTTGGTGTGATCCTGTGTCCAATCTATGAAAGATGCAAGAGTCATTACGACGAAGACCATTTTTCCTGTTTTATACCTCCCATTAAAAAAAGAAACAATATTGTTGAAACTCACCGCCATACCCGGCACCCATGTATAATTTACGGATTCTACCCTAAGCAGAGTCTTTCTCGGAGGCTAATTAGGCCGTTAAAATGAAATCCTGTGAAACAAATCCTCAAAGTGAGATCTATGGTGAATGGACAAGAAAGTGTAGATTCGTGGATAGAATGTACGATCTCGAGCCGAAGGCAAGTACGTTGTAGTCATGAATCTCTTTAGAGTCTATTTCTCTGACTTAAAATAATTCACCCAAAGCCATGGATTATGTAATATAGTTTCAAAGAATTCGATTTTTTAATGATAAGTTTAGATTCGTAATCTACACTGTCTTTCAGGGTCACGTCACAGAAATAATTTAACAAGTGAGATCCTCCAATCGCACCAATGACTATAAGCCGATAATTATCTCCCGAATTAAAATTCTCTCCGTCCGGATACCCTTCTTTTTGTTTTGTCAAACCTCGCAGTGAACAAAACTTTACATCTCTGCAAGGGCGTGGTGAAGATGCTCCAGCAACACTTCCACATGTTTCGGCTGGAAGATCAGGGCCGGTCGGAATCTTATGGAGTTTGTCCCGCAAGCACCAATCTGCACGCCTGTTTATTTGTGACCAACAAAACAGGAGAAAGACAATGTTTTAACAAAGAAGGCAGTGACTAAAAATGAGTTCAGTTATATTTGTAAGCAATGGTCGTTTCCTCCATCTTATTATTCATTAGTACGAGTGAGTTTACTTTGAAGTGCCTCTCGAGTGTCGCCAGGTGACTCGTAGCGGTGTCTCGCTAATTCGGACCTGGCCATTCGGTTCATATGGGCTCATTTTCCTCCACACTCCGATAAGTATACTACATCCATGCCGCCATCTTTCTCCACTGCCCATAATGCTTTCACCACGATACCAATACAGATGTTTGCTTTTTTATCATCATCAGTATACAGTAATTTCATTGTCACTGTGGACAAATCTGGCTACACCGTGATTTCATTTTGGGGTTTCTGACCTACCTCCAGCTCTCATCCGTTGCACAAGTTTTAGACTGGTTTCTTGGTCTTTGCAGTCGAATGCGCAGAATGTTCCCACACCTCTCGCACGGGATACAATGTCGGGGTATCTTTCCTGTGAAAAAAAATATATAAAATTCCCTCAATTTTATAAAATGTTCCTTAAATTTTACACATTCAGTTAAACTATGTTACTTCTGGTGCATGTTTCTTTGTTTTACATCTCAGCAAAGCAAGAGTGGGTGAGAAGAAGCAGATAGCCTGGTTTTGAAAAAAACAAAATTGTGGAAGAAACTGAAATTTGTAACCTGTATTTTTGTCTACTCCTTACCTGTAGTTCTAATATTCCTCCAAGTAACGCCTTGCCAGAAGCCCTCACTACTTCCCCGAGGTTGTCTTCTTTTATTTGATTCACCACGGCCTCAAGCATGAGCACCTTCGATGGGTCGCCCATCCACGTGTTGAACACACGATGAGGCTTAACAGAAAGGTATACGATTGGTAATCACTCAATAAAATTAATGGCAATCAAAACTTATTGGTTAGAAGTAGGCCTACAGCAGCTTTTGATAGTATTAAGCATTTTGAGAAACATTTCTCTTCGAAGTAACAGTGGTTATGTAAGAAGATATCAGGTTTTATGCTCCAAATTTTGAATCCGAGAAACGTTTCTGTCACAAAAGTTTCTCAGATTTTGTGTTCCAATAGTGGATTAACCTTCCTCCATGGACATAACCGCAACAGATATTTGGCGATTTCTAAAAAACGCTACCATAAATTTTTTGGTATATCATTTTATCTACATTTAGGCCAGTATATAACATTAAACAATCGAACGGCTCCAAAAACTATTTGCATTAAACGTCACAACAAAGTAATAACATATGCCTTATATAATTCACATACTATTTATTGCACCGATTTGTTTTGTAATCGGGCAATTAAAAATAACTTATGGTTCTATAATCATTACTCATTTCAAATTCCTTTAACCTTTGGTGATCAATTCAATACGAGTTAATAGCCAGTTCCCGGTTCATTTTACATGCATTGCCGTGACAGTCTTGAGTTGGCTTAGGTGCATGCTTGGAAACTGGTGTCCCTGTACCAAGAGACGTGCTGAACCGATCATGTATTAAAAGTGGTAGGAAAGTAAAAACAAAATTTCAGGACATTCTGAAACAAAATCACAACACATGAAATACACATATGAAGAAAAGGAGAACAGCGCGAGGCATCACACCTCTGGATTCGGTAATCGCCCTAACTTTTCAAATGGGACACAGTGTGATTGCACTAAATCGGTTCGGATGTACAAACAGATTTACCCTATCAAAATAGTGCCATATTGTAATGTGACCATCATCCAAAAAGGTTTTGTCTGTACTGAGGAATCATATTTCACCACTCACCCCATGAGGAGCAAATTCTTCCTTGAAGTAGTACCCTCCTGTCAGCATCTTCTTGCTGAAGGTGACGAAATCTGGTGGTTCCGGGAGATTCCATGCCTCGTGGGCCCAGAACGTCCCTGTAGCGAGGCAGCCAGTTTGAATTTCATCAACAACAAAGGACGCTCCGACCTGGGATTTTAAAAAATACACGTTTTCTAGTCGAGTCAAAATGTCATGTAAAGTTTACGGTAAAACGCTGTGGAGCGAAGTGTTTATAATTTTACAAACAGTAGGCCTAGTTCTAAAGTTCATGATTACATTTAGACCTAGTGTTAAGAAATCAGCGAGGAAGGTTTTATTGAAAGTATAATGCATTCCCAATCGAATGTCAGGTTACTCTTCGTGTTTGAGTTTAAATCCAATGGTTAATTTTTTTTTAAAGGAGATTTGTGAACATTTTTTTGTGATTTTTCCTCACAGATTTAAACTTTGGGTAAAAACAAAATAATTCTATCATTTTCACAATCCACTGAATTACCTCTTTGCATATTTTCTGCAGTTTCTTGAAGAAGTAAGGCGTGGCATGGTTATCTCCTCCCTCTGCTTGGATAGCTTCGATGATGACGCTCACCACTGGTTCCCCCTTTTCCTTCTGCTTCTCAATCTGTACATGTACCTATAGGAGATACAGGTATGAGGACCAGTGAAACTAAAAATCATGCCGATAGACCATGTGACCTGTGACATCACATAATTACAGAAAGAGCCACAGGTTGACTTCCTACACAGGCACAGTTTGTACGCATCTCATGGAGATTGCACTGTCTGATTTTTCTCAACTTTTGATATGAAGAAAGGGAGACATCTCAAAAGCTGTACAGCAATTGCTTGTGTAACTATTGAATTTATGTGGAAATTATGGCACAAAAATAAAGTTTGCCCATAAAACTGTGTAGCATCTTGCCCGTCAGGAAATGCGTTAGACTGTACGAGGTCACCATTTCTGTAAACAAAGGGAACATGATCTATTATATTGGGTGCCAACATGACACGAATGGTTCCAGCATTATTCTACGCAAATGACTTCACTCTTGCCATAAATGGACTTCCAATTCAGATGGCTGTGACATCGATACCACTTCAATTATTGTTTTCCCATACAAGGAAATCTGCCCCTTAAATAGACACTTCACTGGTATCCTGCAATAAACGATGTTGTCAAAATGACTATATGGTCAATATGGTCAATATGGTCAATATAGCGAATATGTTTCTTCCAAGACGAATATTTATGCATTAACTTATTTATGCAGTTAAACTCCCAGATTTAACTTGCTGAAGAAATGCTTTAAAACATTCAGTGATTACACCTCGTCATTAATGCTTGGTGTCCATGCTTAGGCCTACATCGAATCCTCCGCCATTCTAAAGCTATATGTGATGAAATAGTCCCATTGGTGTAGATGATATTCGTCAATAATCGTAAAATCTTGCAGATTGCATGATAGACTGATGCCCGTGACAGCAGGGTTAAACCAATTAGTTTTGTGGACAAACAATTCAACGGCAATTAATGGTAGAATTTCTACTCTCCATTTTGAAGGGGACAAATTTGTACATACCTCGGCAAGACACTTGTCCTCCTCAGCCTTGTTTTCCTGTTTGAATTGATCGAGGGGGTACTGAAGCCTGGGGAAGGGTGCAATGGGCCAATCCAAGCAGGGTATGTCGAGCCTGTGCGCTACCTTGGAGTGCGACAGGGACAAGGCGGCTGTAGATTCAGTCATGATATATGAACATTGATTATTAAGTAAAGAAACGAAACATTCTGCACACGCAAAAGGAAAACAATGTTAATACAACTTAGCACATCTGCAAACCGAAATATCTATTAGTTCAACACAGACATAACACAATAGGATCAAATAATTTCGAACAACTTCGAAATGTATTTTCTGTTATCTCAATTTATAAATAAGTGAAATCGTTTTCTGGGACGAAAAACTATAAAAAATACCGCCTATAATATTGAAATCAAATAAGACAATGGCAGAGTATTAGCATGCATTGTAAAATAAAAACATGTAGAATTGTAATTTTATAAACTTTTCATGAGAGGTAATCAAAATGTCACCCGTAATTAATAAGCCCTCTCACG
>JAUELU010000003.1:5882255-5898635 GCA_032357145.1 Evasterias troschelii
GTCTTTGTTGGGCTTTGAACTTAAGTTTCGAACTTATTGCTAGTTCAATTCAGAGGATGTCACGCTACTACGTATTATTATGAGACATCAACTGCTGAAAGTGAGCCCTCTGACGACGAGTACGGCCCAACTTATTTTTCAATTTCTATGGCTCATCTGAAAAACCCTTGAGCAGAGACTATCTTCCTCCTAAACCATGTTGACTGAAACCATGGGGGAAGGAATCCTCCATGCTGAAACTGAAAGACACGACCTGAATAAAACACATACACTGACATCTCTCCTGTACTTTTGTTTACAAATTATACCTTTTGTGTCTGCTTTATTTCCCCCGTCATTCTACAAAAAACAGTGTAATGGGAAAATTGCTTTACACTATCCTCATCTCCCATATAATATTACATAGCCATCTATGCCTAATACAGTGCACATTGATTATATACTAGGGCTAACTACACTCCACCATAGGAACCAAATTTCACCAGTAGTTAAGCTCAGTAGGTTGCTGTCAAAAATCTACATGTATCCTCAGTGGAGATGGTTTCCTCAATAAAGGGTACAATAATTATTCCGCCATAAGGTAAACCATTAAGTCGACAGCTATGGCAGAATTCAATTTCACCGGGTCAGGAAACCCAACGTCTCCCGATCTGGGCCCAATTTCATAGAGCTGTTTCAGCAGAAAATATTGCTTAAGTTTGTTTTCAGCTACGCAAAAACAAGCAGGGTACCAGTCACAAACTGCTTAGGCTGGTAACCTTATTCTGGTAAGCATAAATTTGTTATACTTATCTACCATTTGTGAAATTGGGCCCAGGTAAGGTTGTCTCCATCATGATTGAGAAGTACTAGTCCCCAAACTTGTTGTGACAATGGTAAAGCGCTGCAGAAGTTAAGCCACACACAGGCTAACACTGTTCTCGACTGGACCCTTTATTACCAACAAGAATACCATTATGATTAGCCCCCTAATCAAAAACGTTCTTTTGACGACAGCTTCTGTGGTAGTAAATCTATATTCTTAAGGGTTCTTATACAATCCGCAAACAATAATGAAAGTATCGAGCCCAAATCCCATTGCATTTTAATAACAGGCTTATGACCCCCCCCCCATAAATGGATCAACATCACTTCTGCTGTGTAAATGGCCAGATCACTTGTGTCTTCTTTTTTAAAACCAATATTACTTTTGAGAACTCCTCTCTGAACATTTACGACTTCTTTAATTTCTACAAATCTACTGACTACGTGTTTCTTCTTAAAATCCATTAACGCTAAATTCTCGCCAACCTACCCATTCCAAAACACATCCACCCTTAAAATATTTCACATTATGTATACACCCTCCTTTACAAGTTTCCCCCCGTAGTGGATCACCAGATTGAAACACTAGGCTCAAACACATTTCTGTGACGACAGACATCGAGTACATTTACATTATTATTTTTTTTATTATTACAATAGTCATCGATTGAGCTAACATTAACAAAAAACCCCACTTTTTAAGGAGGGTGGTTACATTGCAATGTATGAAGGGATACATAACCCATGTCATAGACAGGTTGGCATAAATCACATTCAATGCTTACTGCAATCGTTTCTAGTAATCCCATTCATGATGTGAGAAGCCTCAACCACCCACCCGCCCATCAATCCCAACCCCTTAAAATATACCGGCCAGCTCTCCCACGATAATGTAACATCTCCTTTATTTCAGTGAATTCAACTGTTTTTTTTGGTCTACTACCCATAACTTCACACTCACTCTTTGCCTCCCATTGCACCACACACACACACACACCCTCACCATACGAACATAATGCACCCCAACAAACCACTGGAGAAAAATAGTACATTCCTATTCATGACAAGCCTACTCTGGTTCACTGAGCAAATCTACTCTCAACTGTATAAAACTTGTGTAGAAAATTCAAATCTATCGATGCATATAGGAAATAAAGATCAAATTCACTTCAATGTGGAAAAGCTGGCCGATAAACAGTACCCACCCCCCCCCCAAAAAAAAGAAAATCACCCACAATTAAAGATCTGGGTAATGATCTCTGTATTTTTTATGAGTTTTCTTTTTTACAAAGGGTACGTATATAATATCCTTATAAACCACATTAATACCAAGACATCTGACCCGACATATACCACAACTACATTTTTGGTCAATGTATTAGAATAATGACCGCTAGTCAGTGTACATTTTGTGCACGACTAGACATCTATACTTCTTATACCCCTAAACTTAAGGCAACATATATTGAACTTAACAGCACACAAATTTGAGACAAAACTAATTATTATATTTATACATGATACATTAGTCACTATCTCACGGATTATTTGTTGTTCCAGAGTGTAGAGTTTACAGTGTTTATAAAGAGGTGCAGCTGTATGAAATTAACACTACCAAAGTATGCCAAAAGCACCAGTAGAAAGGATACAAGGGGATGCCAAACTGCACCCAGACACGTCACTGTCAAACACAGCCTTTCTCGTTTTGTACACAGCTTTTTCTTGTTTTGTACACAGCTTTTAAGTAAAAAAAACTACCCTCCTAAAGCAGAGTGCACATTGATGACGAACATTCCAAGGACAGACAATTTTTCTATCTAGCCCTTTGCATTACGATGTAGGAAAGGGAGGGGGGGGATATGGTCCCACTGACAATAATGTGATAACAATTCTAAGAAGAGAGGACTACATCTCAGATAGAATCTTTCAATCACTATCGACGATAATTAGTGAAAAACATTAGTATGACCTTGTGCACTGACTTCACCCTGCCTCAAACAGAAAGGTAAACTGCTGATGAAACGATGAAAAAACGCAAAGCTATGTATGCGCTGTGTACAGGATGGGTCAGTCTCCTTTTGATTTCTACGGAGGGCGCCCTACATATGCACAAGTCTATTGCTTTGTTTTGCTCAATTTGAAAGGAAACATTCGCAATGAAATTAGAGCTAACTTTGGCTCACAAATTTGTTTACAAGTGTCCTGATGTTTCACACAGGGATTCCTGAGAATTGTCATCTACATTACAAGATTTTTAGTGAAACAAACAACAGACATGGCTTAAATCATGTATCATTGTAACAGGAAAAATGTTGTGGACTAAAACTATAAACAAAATCACATCTTTCGCTCTGTTAATCTCCAACAATTTAAGCTGGTGTACCAGCAGAGGACCAGGGATCACACTGACAAATAACGAAATTAAATAATAGTAACAGTAGTAACAGCCACTTTAAGTGTTTTAAATGATGGAATTCAAATCGATCACAGCTGGAATAGTTTTGTTTCCTGCACATATTTACAATGCAATTTGTCTAAACAATAGTTACCGTTATTTCCCAAAAACAACAAGTTTTAGTTTGTTCTTATTTTTTACAGTGGTTTGATGAACATAATAAGCTACAGCTTTTGTAAACATAATTTCTACATTCTACTGGAAAGTACTTACAACCATGGTAACATGGGGTGGTTACCTACAATGGGCATTGTAACAAGAACATGTTCAAACTCAAGTGGGCGTATGTCATCTGATTTGAAGTATTATTTTTTAGGGAGGGTAACCCCATCTCTAAATTCATACTGGCAGTACTTCTTTAATATTGTAATCATCATCATCATCAAACCAAAAGCAATTACCTTTTACACTTCAGGAGATTATGTCAAGCGATATCTATGATAAAATGCCAAAGAGGTCTGAAATTAATATAATCTGGAAAAACATATCTGCCGATAATTATCCTTTACAATTGAGTAAAACTTGAAAGCAGATTCAACTTTGAACTGAAGTTCATCTATTTTCGGTATTTGTTGTACCTCCATAGCCCGTCCAACATAACAATTTCTTGTTGAATTCACGTTCATGTTCAGTATAAACTGGGCCCAATTTCATAAAGCTGTTTTAAGCACAAAACTACTGATCGGCAAAAAGGGGTTACTGGGCCAAAATACCTTGCAATGTATATTGTTTCTGACTGGTTCCCTGCAAATTTATGCTTAGCAACACATTCTCTGCTTAACAGTTGTATGACATTCAGCCCTAGTCATGGAGATGGAGACATTAGAGGTAACAATACTAAAATCATTGATCCACTTCCACCAACTCATTGGAGATATTTTCACTGTTCAACGACCTACAAATCTCTTTCCAATTATAGTTAAATTAATTTCAGTTTTATATACTCTTAGCAAAAGTATTTTTTCTGTCAAAAAGTTGGACCCACTCAACCTTTCTCCTTAGACCTTCATCATGTTGTGGTCATCTTGGTCATGTTCCCCTCTCAACAAGCAGGCCATCTCTGAATGGACACACAGCACCAGGATTTTTAGGGGGAGATCAAGCCTCGGTTTGGTCTAAACAGGTTTTAAATGAGGGAAAAGTTAAGATTGTTGCCCCCATGAGAAAACAAAAATCAAGATGGCCGCCCCATTTAGGAAAATAATTAAGATGGCCGCCCCTGTGAGGAAAAAAGTCAAGATGGCCACCCCCATAAACAAAAACCTTATGACGTGCCTTTGTGGTTACTCGCAGCATTCTTTGTGAGGTAAAAATGAGATATGTCCATTTAGAGCAGTGCTGTCTGCACCTTTATGAACTAAGAAAGTCACCGAGATGGCGAAGAAAATGAAAACAAGGCACTGAATTGATGCATACATATTCTCCTGAGAGACCCTATAAGCTGTCTCATCGTACAAAAAAGAAAAAAAAAGGACACTCCAAAAAATCTTCCTGAAGTCTTGTTCATTTACTCTACAAAATTATAGCATTCTTGAAATGAGTTTGTCTCTTTTTAGTAACTGTATTAATGACCTCTGTAATTCTGTTTTCTATAACATCTTTATACCAACACACCATGTTAGCAATCGCTCAATAATATATCATACTTAATAACTGGAGTAGTAGGTACTTTCAAGCGCACGGCTTTGAATTAATTTCTCCACCAGATCGCCGTTCCATTTCAGAGAGTAGCCAAACAATCCTACATGCAACAGTTGAGACACATGCCCACGTAACACACATGGGTAAATTTGATTCTGGCGTAACATGTAATTGGTGATGTTATAAACCCATGGTACATTCATCCTCCCAGCTACAGAGCACAGCAGACTGCAGTGCACTAAAAAATGGCCCCTGGTTCCAAATTGCTTTAATCACGGCGCTCTCCGGTTCACTTCATGTCTGAGTGGGTAGGCGATATATTATCTATTTCTTTCTGTAATTGTGACACAATATGATGCACATATCAATGAGGCAAATACAATACTTTCTTGTTACAATGCCTATGGATATAAGTATTATGATTGAACAGACACAACTGGGGTTCGGACAGCGCACTTAATTAACAGAAACATTTGTCACCCGAGGCCACTGTACTTCACTATGTTCTGCTCGGTTAGGAGCAATCCAGTGGTATCTGAAATACTGCGCTATAACTCTTAACCAATTTTTGTTGTTGTTGGTGAAAACCTTGAGGCTTCCAAAATGCAGACGCAGAGAGTCAATAGGAGCCCAAAGCCTAAGCCGCTTAAAGCCAGAGCTGAGGTTTGGTTAAAATGCTGAAGGAGGTCTCAACTTTGTTGCGTTGCAATTTATTTAACAATCCCTCCACCTTTAGGTGTGATGATAAATATGCAGCGAAAAGGCCTTTAGATATCTTCACACTATGACTGTTATGGGTCACGTTCCCAGAGGAAAAGCAGTTGAAAAAGGGTCACCACCTAAAAAGCACCGGCCTGTTTTTCACTGCGAGTTTTTATCGCCAACCATACTGAAAAATCCTGACGAAATCTAGTGAGGATATTTTACTCACAGAGAGAGAGAAATTGAAGGATCTTATCATGGAGGGTACTGCTCCGTGTGCATTTCGAAAAAATTGACAAAATAATGCACTCCATTAGCGGTTTGTAAATACAAACAAAGAAACATACCGTCACGTCAGTTTCACTCACAGACGACTTTCTTGATGTCAAGATGATTAGTGACAAGTTAAAAAACTGAGTCACACGCATCAGACACAATATGGTACGTTTACTGGCAATCTGTTCATGCTAATCAGTTTCCTTTATGTGCTTAGCACATTTGTGTTCTAAGTACCTTCAAGAAAGTAAACCCAGCTCTTAATAAGAAAAGAGAGCTTTCCCACTGATGTCACATTTCTGTGGCAAGGCTCTTGAGGTCTGCCATGCTGGAGTGCTACGTACAAGTAGGATATGTACATGAAGCGCCATCCAGTATTGCGTGTTGGTTAAGTTCTAGTAAGGCATGTGCATGACATGCCCAGGTAGTCACTCTGACATGGCCAGCGATAAAATAGTGACACCATCTGAGAAGGGTCTGCAGTAACCATGTTTTACTTTCATACCATGTACCATCTAAGGTTGACAAGTAATATTTGCAAGAAGATTACAGACCGACTGAGAGAAGCCGTTCCTATTGCTGCTCTACATTCAGGGTATCCGATGAACCCCTTTGGTTCAGGATCGCACGCAGCATGAACAATAAAGGAAGAGAGTTATACGCAGATTTCTAAATACCACGTGGGCAGCCCCCAACGCAACGAACTCGCTACTTCTCCGACTTGGTCATAACATAATCAAATATTGCAGTGTGACGGCCTCAACAACAACGTGTAGTACTACAAACAGAAACAAAGAAACCACATCCCCAAAGTCAGTATTATTTTTCTTTTTTTCTGGCAAGGATGACTGCCACTATCAGCTGCATTCTAGGAATGTTTACAAACATGACAGAAGTACAGTGTCCAAGGGTGACCATTACCATGCCCAACCCTATACAATATAACTTGACACGTAAAACCCACTTGGTAATAAGCCCGTAGTATCTAAAACATGTTTGTACACATATATATATCAAAATGCGGAAAGCATTTTTGTTCACCCATACTACTTACACACCCACCACCCACATCGACGTTATCCTTTTTTTTGTTATTTTATTTTTTATTCATTTTCTTTTTTTATTCTTCTTAATACTCTAATAATAAAGTAATTTATTTTTATACACTATTTCTCTCTTGATCGTTCCAGACTTCTTGTTGGGGGTGTGCACTGCTGTTGCGCACACCGTGCAGCATGCTTCAGCCAATGTTGAAGTACTCTTTCACTAATATTGGTTGAGCATCACAGCTTCGTATCCTAGTAACAGCCAAATGGGGGGGGGGAAATTGCATGCTAGATGATCATTGACCAATCAAACGCGAGTTTAGAGAGGCAGAGAGGTCGCAGCCAAACAAGGAGTCTTCCTTCCCCATCTGACACATCACACGATTTCGGACCGTAATGATCATATCGTATTGGCGTCAACCCGCCCTTTTTGTACAAAATAGTTAGTGTCCAGTTCCATTTTGCACATGTACCGTTTGCACACAAAAATTCTCATCACTATCGACACTCCCGACACACGGAAAAAACAACCCCCAAAAAACATGAAAAAAACCCAAAACAACTACTGGTGAAGTCCGTGTGACGATTCCACTACGTAGGTTCTCTGACCACAAACGGAGTTCAGAGACCTACGAATGTCCAATATCAAAAGTTACGTTCCTGATCCTTGAGGGGGGGGGGGTTGTGATGGGCGAGGGGAATCCTGCCCCCCACCGTGATGCTTTCCTCTATTGGGTTGGGAAGCCAGAGTGCATATAGTTCCCTTGGGCTGAGTTGGGGGTCATTAAACCCCTACTCGGAGCAATGCTCTGTCCCAGGGCCGATATTGGCTGCGTCGGCTGGGCATACTGACTCTGTTGGACCCCTTGGCCCTGGGGGAATTGACCTTGCACATATTGCCCTGGCATAACCACACTTGCAGCCCTACAAAAAAAAAAGTTACAAATATATCAGAATAGTTTTTGTATAGTCCCACTGGGGTGAAACCCTCCTCCCATTCTCTACAAAGAAACAATTCCTTCAATTTGACGAGACTTTACTTGTTTTAAATCAAAAAGAAAAAAAAGAGGGCGATCCTTTGTTTAAACTAGAGTACATCTCCACACCTCACCACCCCCAACCCAAACTAAAATGTCACCCTGTATATTTATTCTTCAACCTTTTTAAAATACACTACTGATTTGAGGCAGTTTATAATATATTCTAAATCTCTAGTACATTGGATGTTTTATCAATCACGCTTTGAGTACATCCATGTACATTCATGAACAAAAACAGAAAGCTTTTGTTCCCACACATTTTGTCCCACACAAGCCTGCACCTGTGACTCTTTGACAGGAGAGATGTGCATAGACACATGCAGCTTCATAACTTACTGCGGGTAATTGTAGTAATAGGTTGCTGCTTGAGTTGAGGGCGTCATCTGCAGGTACTGCTGCTGCTGCTGGCTGGTTGGAAACTGCTGGTTGAAATACTGCACAAAGGGCTGTCCCGCCTGCTGTGTCTGCTGGGCCTGCTGCGGGTAGGCAAAGCTCTGATATGCATACTGCTGCTGCTGCTGCTGTAGGTACAGAAAACAAGAGACATGGGAGGCTGCTGTTAGAGATGCAGTTACTGAGCTATTGAACTCACTCAGTTCATGCGGGTTGATGAATAGCCCAAGGTTTACCCTTAATGTGTTCAGTGACGAGCCAGTGGGATCAGTTAGCTTGTCATTTGTCAAGTCCACCAGCTCACAAAACTAATTGCACTACAAAAAATGAAAATGTGTTTGCAACAAAGTCAACAATTTTCACATGACTTTGTTGTGCCGACAGTGCGACATTATCCACTAGATTTGGCATACATTACAGCTCTATCCAAAATGAATTTGACAGGCAAGTGAGCGGGGAGTGAAAAAAACCAATTACAGCATTGGTATCTTGGATGGGCCTCATTTTCAACCTGTGGATTTGAGGTCTATCGTCAAGCCCCAGTCCACAAAATTGTGATCCCTGGTTGCCCAAAGCTTATCCAGAGGTACTTCTGTTTCACTATTATTCAATATCAAAGTCCCAAAAAACAGCATTTGATTTGGATTGAAAAACCCCACAAAAACACAACAACAAAAACTTGTAGCCTGTCTACCAGGTAATCATGAGAGGTAGAAGTACACCCCCAAATAACAAATAGGTCATTAAACCAGATATGGCATCACATTATACTTTAAATACCCCATTATGTCCCCAGTTTGACAAAAAATGAGGGGAAAACCCCAGTTTGATCAATGACAGTCAGCACGCATATCATCAAGCTGACCGGAGAGTGCACTGAGGGATTGGAGAAAGTAGTGGAGTGCAGCCAATGTTAAACCATTGCAGTCATTGGATAATGGTCAATTTGTTAAACTGTACAAAGTGACTAATGGCCTTGAAGCCACTCAAAATGGGACCAAATGGATTTCCGCAGTTTGATAACAGGAAACTTAAAACAAAATTATGGCCGTTGTATTCAATCGGTAAAATTAGCGCGGAGAAAAAACGTGTTCATTATAATAATGACAGTGATACACAGGGGAAGTACAAGCAATTATTACAACAGACTAATCTCTTTTCCCTGCGGATTGAAGACAGCGTACCAAAAAGGAGCTTTGATAATTAACACATGTATCGACATTGCTGCTGCTGCAGCGATTGAACTTAATAGTCAGAATTCAGACATGCCCAAAGAATCAAACAAAGCAAAACTCTAACTGTATGGCCTTTGAGCCTGGTCTACTTCATATTTCATACAGTTCAAACACTGCCAATTTTCTGGCTACCAGGTAATTATGCATCAATTTTCAATTCAATTCAACTGTACATTTATTTGCTCACGCAATTATCTAAATAATGGACAACCGGTAAGGAATATAAAATAACGCATGGAGGCAAGGTCAAGGGTAAGCTAAAAGACTTGTAGTGGCTTGCCTTAGAAATACAATAAATACACAAATACGGAAACTACCAATTGGTCGGACAAAAACCTAGAACACAGAACAAACAGCACGTCTGACTCAAAGCCCCAAAACAGACGGACGAACAGACAATCACTGGAAAGAAATTACATTCACTTCTAATTATTTCAAACAAACAAAACAAAGAATTTAAAAAAGACCTTTAAAAAAAACTCTGCTTGACAATGAGTGAGTCCGCTTATTTTCACTCAAGATGATGTGAAATTTTTCTCTCATTGTCGACGTGATAAGAAAGTACACATATCAAATTGGGCCTGTCATATAGGCTGCATCCAGCAGAGCTAATGGCACAATTAATTTATGCGATGACTAATGCTCTCCGTTAACTGCACATTTTTTATTGGTAACGATAATAGCATGGGGTCTCAGCTGAAGTTGATATATATTCATGGGAAAGGTCATAAAGAGAAATGGAATTATAAAGACAATTTATTGTCGTCTATGATTATGATAGCCCTCGATTATTCTTCTACTTTATAAGTAAAGTTTCTATTAACTGGCATTTTTTTTATTGTTGCCAGTCTAATGATGGAAGCCAAACCACATCACCATGACAGAAATTAATTATAAACGATGGAGGAAGTGAAAGTTTGTCCTGTACCGGCCCCGGAGAGAAGGCCAAAACAAATAAAGCATTGCATGATTTTGCCTTCCATGCTAGAATTAACATCCCAATTAGTGACGTCCCTAGACAATGCTAATCAGTAACGTATGACGATACCCGGTCTCCACACATGTGTGAGGAGGCGCAGGTGTGGGCGCTGCATGGCGGTTCCAGAAACAAGTCGCTCGTATTTGCTCTGACACCCGGCTAGGGGTCATCAGCTGTCAGTGTGTGCAACGGCCAATGACTGGGTAAACAGGATAGTGGGGAGGAAAGGGGGTGGGGCGGAGGGGAGAAAACTCTCAAGGGGGGATTCATGGAAAACAGGGGTCCGATTATTCAATATTGAGAAGGAGAAGGGAGCCCATCATGTTTACTGACGCACCACCACTGGATATCAATGGCATTGCAATACCAAGATGTATAGATGCAAAGATAGACGATACCAAAGCTATGCTTGAGTTTCAATCGTCCCCATTTCAATCTAAAAGCTTGCTAACAGATATATCAACAGATTTTGGGAAAGTAGCGTTAAAATAGCAAAACAATATCTAAAAAACAGCTGGGATATCTTGATCTACCCGCTTAAAGTCAATCAGAAAACAAACAAAAAATAGTGTGGTCATCCCAGTCATGTTTGACTGATAGGGAAAAACAGAAAACTATCAGACACAGAAGACTGAAACAGTGATTCAACGACATACAAACAGGAGACAGTGAAGAAAACTACAAAATAATCAAAAACATGAAAAATAAGGTGTGTTTCAGTGAGCTTAATTAATGAGAGGAAAACAATTTAAAATAGTTGAAAGCAGACTTCAGGGAAAACAATTGTTGAATACAGTGTCCTTTTGAGTGTGCGCATAACATAGTTTAATAACAGTCGATAAAACAGCATATGAGACCAGCACATCAAAAGCGAAGGAGAAATTTGTAAAAAGTTCAAACAGATTTAGCTGAAATCTTCAGATAATCCCATCTTGCTGATCACCTGGTTGACAAGGTTGCGTCAAATTTCAAGGATTAACAATGTCGTCAAGGTGATGAAAAAGTACACTGAGGTAACATCAACATTAAATAATAGGAGGGGGGGGGGGTTGGAAACAACATAAACGAAGAAGGCAATAACATTAACCTTGAGGGAAAAAATAAAAAAAATAAAAAACACCCGACAAAATGGGAGTACACTAGAGAATATGGCAAGAGAGTATACAGTGGAAATTTAATTTGATGTAAGGAGATTGTCAAAGTAACCATGCAGTGAGGAGAGTCATAATTCCTTTCCCTGTCCCCCCCCCCCCCACACATGTAGACCGCATTTCAGGACCACTGTACTTTTTTGTGCAGCATGTCCCCCATTTGTGTCTATCAGTATTCCGTCCGCTTGACTCCGCATAGGCAGGAGGGAAAAAAAGAAGAACAAAAATATGTGAACTGGTCAGGCATGCTACACATGGCCCAGGTACCGTGAAAAGCGGTTACCGATGGCTGCAAATTACCAGCGCAGTGAGTGTTGGGTTGTATGTCTGGATACGGCACCGCCAAAACGCATCACTGAAGAGATCAGTCAAACATTATGGCAAGATCACCGATATCTCAACCATGTCCTAGTCTTTCAACACTGACCAAGCTAAACATGTCTCTGCAACTTTTATTTGTTTTACTTCTAAAACTGAAGAATTCAATTTATCGATTTACCATATGAACAAACAAAAATATGCACGCTTGAAGAAATTCTCTTCATCCATAGCAGCCCCAAAACAACGGAGGTATTAACAGGGCAAAGGAATGGCGACTGTGAAATTGGGTAATTGCCTCTCTGTTTGGTTTGCACAAGAATCAATCGCCCTGCATCGGCCTCAGGATCGCCACACTGTGTTTCAACCGAAGTGGCATCGACACCTCACTGGAGCAGTGACCCACCGGGGAATTGAATGGGTTCGCAACAGTCTTTCACACCTTCCAATCAAATTGCCCAGCCTAGCCTACGCCGTATGTGCCAAGGAAGACCTGCCTCCACGACTCGATCTTCAGAAGCATAGCACCGTGTGGGAACGGCGGGACAGACACAAGGGGATAGGAAGGAGGAAGAAGAAAAAAAAGAAGGAAAAAAAAAAAAAAAAAAAAAAGGATCACATAAAATGGTCGGCTAGTTCAATTTAGACCGGCGGGGATTAGTTCAAGCTTCATGATCAAGCTGGAAGTAAACACCTCAATCTCTCAGTTCTCAATTTTTGGAGGTTGTCGCTATAGTGACAATAGGACCAAATACAAATTTCACAGTTTGCCCTTTCACTGAACTGAAAAGTGTTGAAGTCCTGAACTTGTTTACCGCTGAGCTTACATTCCAGCTTATTTTCAGTAGACAGGTCAATGGGGGAATCAGACAACCGTTAGCTGCTTAATCAATATTGTATATTTTGTTCACACCACGGACAAACATAGGGGAAAGATAAAGGCCATGAAAAAAAAATTAAAAATTCTATCCGGCATATTTTCAAATTTGTGCTGAATGAACATTGGAAGATTGGTTATTTTCAGGGAACTTTCTGCAGAATCAGCGAGAGTTTGCCACTCTGTCGTTTTAGGTGAAAACACCCACAACAACAAATATTTTTTATTTTAAGGGGTTGTTTGATAATGCCACAATTGAAAAAAGCAATGGTGATTTCTGGGAGTCTTCCAATGCTTCCCCCTCCCTCTCAACTTCCACAAGATTTCAGAAAGAAATATTTCTCTGGAGGATCGGTACTGGTACGTACTTGATATTCTGTGAGCTTCCAGGTGCAGACATGCAATTTTGATTTTTTTCCCCAGAAAGAGGAAACCACCTGAAACAGTAACCTTTGCTTACAAAAAGAGTGACTTTGTACACTCCAGGGCATTTCATGGCAGGCAACTTCCTACACTGGTCATATCATTTTGTTTACATTTTGGGTCACAATTTCCACACAAACTCAAGAGTTCTAAAAGTAATAGCTAAACAAGTTTTAAGATGTGCCTCCTTTCTTCATACCAAAAGTTGATAAAAAAAAAAAACAGACGGTGCGATGTATTTCTTATAAACGGTCTGAATGAAGAACACTTGAATTATCCCCATCAGAAGTTTTTTCATAATTATACAAATTTATTTGCCCCGCCTGAATGCTTACCTGAGCATGGGCAGCAGGGTCTGATTGTGTTTCTTTCCCCCACGAACATTTGACTTTGTAGTTTCCTACCAGATGACCGTGGACACCAACGATTGCTCTTGTTGCTTCATCATGAGATAAAAACCTGCAATGGAGACGAGTCGGTTCAGGTTAACAAAGTCCATAAGTTTGACCGATACAATAATAAATTCTTAACCCTAATCAAGGGTTGTCTCTGTGCACAAGCTAGCAAATCTCACAGCCTTGCTCACCTTGGAATTCTGTGCTTACAGCATCCCCCATGTCAAACAAAATTTCACTGGGTGTAAGTGAGTTCCCGAGTAAGCAGCACTGGGAAACTGGCCAATGACAGACCATAAATGTTACTCCCAATCCTAGGCCCAATAGATCGATCCATTAAGCCCCGCCTTCTTACGAGTTGACCAATCACAGTCGCGAAACCCGATCACCATTAGTGCAAAGATCACCAAACGGCTCAATGGTGATCAGATTTCGCAGTTGTGATTGGTCAATGAGAAATGGGCATGGCTTAATGGATTGGTGTATTTCATAGAGCTGCTTAACGGCCGATTGTGTGCTTTTTTGCGCGAGTTTCCATTTCATAGATCTGCTAAACGTAAGCTCATGAAAAAGCATGCTTTCCTTCCGGTGCTTTCTGTATGAAAATGAATGATTTAACAATGCAAATCCATGGTGAACGCCCGAACTGGCCGGCAAATTTTCTTGCTAACCTATGAAATACGATTACGCATCAGCAAATTTTTCTGCTGTAGTCAGCATGAAAAATGTGGTTACCCTTAAGCAGCGCTAAGAAATTGGCCCATAGTGATAACTTATTCAAAGCACTAGTCGTCACAATGACATAAAGAGAGACCACAACATATGTATGCAAAAGTAACAATGCATCACCCATTTGCTGTTCATGTATACAGTCACATTAGTAACAGTACCAAACAATGTAATTACATTAGTAGTCCTTCCTTGAAAAATTATTTCACAAAGCAATCTAGAATTTTCACACATTAGTTCACAATAGTTCTGAGTTCGGGTAATCATAGAGCTCAACTTGGACACACTCACCCCCCCCCCCTCAAAATGATATGCAACACAGCAGCATGCATGCTGAGTGCTAGGAGAAACAAAAACACTTTCGACCGTTCAGGGTAGAACATTAATTTGTTGTTGTCGTTAACAATGGAATTAGATGCTTAGAGGCCGATGTCATTATGCCTGTGGCTCACTGCACGATGAATCATTAAAATCTATCACACGGACACGCAGGGTTTTGCTTGTGTGTAATCAATATGGCTAAATTCAGTCTAATGCCGCTCCATAACACAGGAACCTGCCGTCCATGAACGGTCGCTATTATTAGTCGGCCCCAGTGCTTGAATAACAGCTCCTCCTACCCCCCCCCCCTGCTACGATCATTCCCCTACACTAATCACTTACCGAATGAATGCATAACCCTTCTCCGGGAATTGTCTGATTTCTTGTATAGTGCCGTATTCGTTAAACCTTTGGCGTAGTAACTCTTCTGCTTGTCAAGATATACAACAAACCCCCAAAAAGGAATAAAAGAAATACAAAATTAATAAAAAAATTAGGGTTAAACAGAGTACATTGACAATGCCTCAACAGCAAGGCTGATTAGAAAAAAAATGCAGACAAATTAAAGTTGGGTTGATTCAAGAGTGCAGATGAAAGTAGCGGTTCTAATTTCAAAGAATCATATAATTTCATTACAATTTTCTTTTTTCCAAGGGCTTGTTAATGACAGGGAAGTCATAAAAAAAAATAATAATAATAATACAGACAGAAATTTGTGTTCCCTCACCATCCTCAATTATGAAGGAAGTGTAATTACGACTAAGCTCTGTCATTAAGATGCATGGCCTAGTATGTGACCCCCCCCCGGTGGCGAGAGTACAATCTAAATTATTTAACAAGCCTTGAATGACATTGTCGTAGAAGAGAATCATGTTGACTCCATTACGTTAGTCCAAATGATGAGTCTACAAGGAATTTTCCGGGGAGTCTTTGGTGCAGCGTTTTTTCTTGTGCTCGCCGAAGCTCTTAAGGGAGTTAACGGATATATACTTCAGCCATTTAGGAACTGAAATGGGCATTAGACATGTCTCTTGTGCAACGGAAATAGCGTCCTTGGAGTAAGATTCTGATTCTGATTAATAACTTGGAAGTGGAACAGATGAAACATTATGCCGTTTTATCATGTTTAATTGGAAAATTAAGGGGGGGGGAGTAAAGCAACAAGAATGGACCTTATGCATTGCATCATCACGCCGCCATCTTGGAGGCAAACCGAGGATGAAACAATGGAAAATGCGCAGTTATGTACGTGCGGCCGATAAGCCTTCAAGCAATTTTCTTTGGACCTCTTGTTGAGGATCTTAGTTGAGGGTGCCCTACTCAAATGATGTCATGTGCATAAGTTATATTGATTGTTGAACAATACCCATATTAAACCCATCCCTTCAAAAATTCATCATTCTGTTTTGTTTTGATTCTGTTGGACTGCGGAATTCACTTGTAAACTGATTATGCTCTACACGGGATCAGGCGTACCATCATATTCAGAGTCCAATGAAGTTCCATTCAACCAAATTTAAAATAACTTCAAACAGATTGTGCTGTAGAAAAACTGAAATGGTTTTCAGAAAGAATAAACCAAAAGTTCAGAAACA
>JAUELU010000003.1:5917410-5930426 GCA_032357145.1 Evasterias troschelii
GGCGTTAAATGACCCACAAATACTCCAAAATCAACAGGTGTCTCCCCGACACTTTGGATTGACACCCTGCCGTGTCCACAGTCGATACACGGACTTTAGTGTATTCATACACTTTTGTGTCCAACGCTTTTTCAACTCTAGGGTTTGATTTTTACACCTCCCCATTACAAATTCTGGCCGAGACCTCACCGGATCGATAGCTGTGATACGGTGTGTGCAAAAATCAATTTGGCACGCTTATATTACAATGCTTGATAAGAAATGCACATTGTTTTTTTGTTGGACATCAACCCTCAAGGTTGTTTGCACACCATTTGGCAGCTAAGTGAAAAACAAAATTAAAACCACAACCAAACCATCTGTGTGAGTCTGCTTTAACATTATGATAGCGATGGTGTTGTTGATGAGTGGAGACTATGTACTGGTGATTGGACATTGTCGCAAAATACACTGCAACATTATCAGTGTTATCAACACTTCGTAATGTCAGGCCTGGTCTACGGTCATCAGCTCTCACACTCCACGTACCCATATCCCGCCTCGCTAGCTATGGAGACAGAGCTTTCTACAGCATTGCACATGTCTTTGGAACTCACTGCCGTTTGCCCTCAGAACACAAAGTAATCCCTCAGTCTTCAAACGGCAGCTCAAAACACACCTCTTCAAACAATTGTCTTAATCATGGACTCTTGACTTTCGGAACCGGCGCCCTTGAATGGCATTTTCTTTGTCAGATTCTGCGCGCTTTATAAGTGCTGTATATTATTTATCAGTGTTAAAGTTATCACACAGGATAGGTAAGGGATAAAAAAACATCATCGTTTAATTTCAGTCCGAAAGCTTACTGATTATGAAGTTCATAATTGTAGTAAAACCATTTTTACATATTTGCTTATTTGTTCATCAGAACATGGAAAGATCGGTTTATTTTCAGGGAACTTTCTGCAGAATCAGGTCGATTTGGCAGCTCTGTAATTATGCAAGAGCTACAGGGGACAATGGGAACCTCACTGCAAAGGATGCTCACATTTCTAAGGGAAAAAGAGTTCAAAACCCCCATCCATTAAAAGTCTGTTGACTTTTGTGCCTGCATCAAAGTTCAACTTCAATGCTTGTTCCTTTTTTAGCGCTGACATTCACATTTCAAAGGGATGAACTAGATCCGACCTGACACTGACACCTAACATTGGCACCACATTGTAGCATCATTATCACCCCCAGGTCAAGCATCATCATCATCACCACCGAGCACAATTCAATTCTTGCCCATTTCATTCCAATAAACACACTTTGTCATTCTACAGAATTGCCCAACAGGAACTCTGAAGAGAGCAACAGCCAGGAGTATTATTTGGCTGTGTTGTTGCCACACTGTGAACAACCAAAACACCTGTTCATCTACAGAAACCCATCTCCTTGGGTACGCATTAACAAAGGGACCATATGTTGAAACCCGTGCAGCACGGCTGATAGATTATCCGACACGTTTCACCTCCCCCTCGCCCCATTTTATGCATTATTTTTTAACTGTAAAATGAGATGTTTGATATTTTACTAGTCCTGACAGAGGCAACATGTTCACGCTTTTGTAATAGCGTGCACACCGCATAGGGCTCCAAAACAAACAGTGACCGATACGGTTGCACAATTTGCAAGCATACACATGCCCCGCAGCACTCCCATTATTCATCAGCACTTCTTAATAGTTTTGAAATTGTTTGGTGTTTAACGGGGATATCGGTGAGGAGGGTCCTGTAGAAAGTGCGTAGGAAACACAAACAGACTAGTGTAACGGATACGGTTAAGGCGGCAAGGGGAATTTGAAGAGTGCATAAGAGAAACAAAAGTGTCCACAAGGGGGGTGTGGATTGGGGTAGGGTAGGATATGATAACCAATGTTTTAAAGAGCGTATACTGTGGTGCTTAGAAATAAACTTCAACAGTCTGGAGTTAACATCAACAACATTTGAAACCAACTAGGAAGAGTCAAGGAAAGCTTTCTCTGGAGATACTGGGCAAGTCAACTCTCCTGTGGACGACACTCTGTTCTGAATATAGAGCAGTACCCAATTTCATAAAGCTGCTTAAGCAAATAATACTGCTTAATCATTTAAATGAGCTAAGCAAAAATGAGCAAGATACCAGTCACAAGTTGTACATGTGACTTGGTAGTTTGGCCGGTAACCTTATAATTGTGTTGTGCTTTTAAGCAGCTTTATGAAATTGGGCCCAGGTGGGGAGGATTGTTTGCCTTGTTCTGTCCCCTCTCACGAACATGGCTCAATTTCATAGAGCTGCTTTTAAACGAAATTGCTTAACATTTTTGCCCTAGCAAAAAGGAGCGGGACACTAGTCACAAGTTGTACATGTGACATGGCAGTTTGGCCGGCGACTATATTCTGGTAAGCATCATTTTGTTGTGCTTAACCTCTTTTGCCCTGGTGGTATTTAGAATTGCAATTCTTCCAATGACAGATAAACCTGTTCCCTGTTAATATTCCATCGTGAAGTATCGACTTGTACTGAACATATTTCATATGGATGCTCAGAAATATTTGAAAAACTTTGTACGATTAAAGTCTTTTTTGCTTTCAACGTTTGACTTTGCCCTCAACTTGGCTACACGATTCATCTAAGAGTCAACCAGCAACTAAGAGTCATACTTAAAGAAATAAAGTTACAAATCCATATATCTTTTACATTTCTAATGTCCCCTCTACAAAAACTTACATTGCCTTTTCAGAGAGGCAAGTCAAGGCCTTTCAGAGAGAGAGAGTTAACATTGATATTGAAGTAGAACACAGGCCTGATACTTCACGAAGGCAACAAAGGCGATTGCCTTCGTTGCCCCTGGTCATTGCCTTGGTGCCCCTTGAAATGCTCCAATAGAAATTTACAATTTCCTCATAGGGTGCCCTTTACTGAGGAGAGAATGCCTTGGTGCCCTTTCCCTTTCTAAAACGAAGCATACAGGCCTGAGAACACAAGCATACCAGGTGCAGAAAAGAAAGAGAAGCCTTATCAGAAAGGAACCAAACCACTCCGACAGAAAAATAAAACATAAACCGACTGACACAAGATCTACTAGGATTTCAAACAAGAGGAGTGGAAAGCGGCATGACGATAAAGGATGTGACGTCAACGTCGTATAAAGAAAGGAAAGCGAGAAGGAAACGGGGGGGAAGATGAGACAGGTTCCGTAGACAGACTTTTAAAAAACATTACGACGAGAGCGCAGACAGAAAGACAAAAACCGCCAGGAAGACCGAATTAGACTCAAATTGAAATTGGTAATGACTACTGCAGTGGGAATCAAACTCCCCACCAGCAGATGTTGTGGCCAATACTAGATACAAACAATAAAATTAAACAAATCACCCCTACGTTATTCCCAGCAGCGGATAATCTTATATTATCATACAGATTCTGATCAAAAAAACATTTAACTCAATAGTGCCAACACTTCGCTTCAACATTTTTTTTCTCTCTCCCCACCTCCTTCCTTTGCTGCCCTTATGTGTTGGTTTGCGCAGCATAATTTCCGGCACATCTTGACCAGAAATTTGATAAATGCCGTTGTACAATGTACCATGTACGTCTCGGTATTAAAACCGGAGTCCAACACAACTTCATATCTTGTTAGTCAGCTTCTGGATGTGTATTTAGAATTATCAAAGTGCAGCTGAGAGCAATTATGATGATATCGGACTGAATTCATTCTTCTCGATTGATTCAAGAAAGGGTGCCCTGAATTTCCCTTGGATTAAAGGGACTTCTTGCTCTGGCTTACCAAGCCTGCCCATGTAATATTGTGGGTGATTATTGTGAAAAAAATGCCCAAGATCTTGGCTTTTTGTTATGTCATTCCTGTCAAAATTTATGGCCTTTTTATATTCCCCAAATGCAGGCATGAAACACATTTTCTTTGGCTTTGTGTTCGACACACGACTATGATTGAAGCTTGTTGGTTATCGGAATCACAAATTGACATTGTGCAATCTATATGCTGACTTGATGTAAAGCTACCATCTGTCCTAATAGAAAAGTCACTCAATAAATTCAATTTTTGTTCTCCGTCAAGAACTACGAGTTGGAATTTGTTCACTTTCTGGTTCTCTCATGTAAAAAAAACAACCAAGAAAAACCCATTGCTTTATTCGTGTGATTCTGCAGTAGAACCAGTCTTTGAAAATGCACTAAATGATAATATCAAACTACAAAATTGCCATACAATAGGCCTAAATACATACATGCGTTCGCATACTTAGGATCTAAATGATAATTTAAAATGTAACTCATAATTCGTGCTGTCTGACCTTAGGATGGGGACAATTGTTCATGTTCTGCTGGCATGTTCTAGTCACGCGCAGTCAAACGATAGGCCCCAAAAGTGCGTTCCTTTCTTTCCATCGCATATTAAAGCAACATGCGTTGGGACCTCATTTTTCCCTCTTTATGCAACTTCTTCCTGAACAAGGCTAGTAAAAGCCACTCTTAATAAAGGGCTACAAGAAGAAAACATTTGAGATGAGAATAACTCAGGGGAGCTGGAGGTAGGAATTGATAATCCTCTTAAAACAGTCTAAGATTGTAGGATAGAGGGAAACATGCACCAGGCAAGGAGTTCCAAAGACTGATGCAGTATGTGGAATAAAGTTTCCATTGGAATCACACATTAAATAAAGTGAGTAATTTGATTAACTGGTAACCATGATATTACAAATAAAGTGAACATATATAGCAATCATTGAATTTCCTGGCTATGGAAAAGTTGAGCATTAAAAGTGGTTTAAAATAAGTTGACATGATTGTACACAAGTCAAAACAATATTTTTTAGGGGAGCAGATGGAGATGGATAAGAGTCTAACAGGTACTACAAAAATTCTACCCCCCCCCCCCACCCCCACAGTTCCTTTTTTTGACGTGTGCAAGCATGCTTTGTGATACCTAAATGCTGACAGGGATAGTGCACATTTTTTTCCCAACCCTTGTCAGCACAGAATGCTGACCTGAATTGTGGCTCAATTTTATGGCTCTTCTAGCCCCGGAATTCTGAGGTTACCAGTGTCCATTCCCCACTTATAGGGTAAGCGCTGCTGTTCTGAGCAGGCTGTGTTAGCAAAGAATGCTCAGTAACAAGCAAAAATCCCTTTGAGAAACGCTTCTGTTCAGTGGTTTTTTTGCTTACGTTTGGCAGAGTGGGCCCCAGTAGACTGAGACAGTGACCTCTGATGCAATGTCGACCAATAGCAAACAGCTTTAGCGTGTTAGTAATGTAGTCACAAATAAGTATGGGTGCTGGATTTGTTTCAGTTAAATAACCTTTTTTTCCCCACACAAAATAACCAAGCCCGCCCCCAAAAACTTGTTAAAATATAAACATGGAAGAAACAACATCCAGGTACAAGGAATATTACAAATGATCGGAAAAATGTAAAGAAAGAAAGAAAAAATAAAATAAACTAAATAAAAAATAAATAAACACACTCATATTTCTCCAAGAGAAAAGCAGTCATACTCACGAAATTGTTCCATAAACGGAAAAGGCATTATAGAGATCAGCAGTTTCAACTGTTGGATCTAAGTCTCCCACAAATATATGATGATGACCTGCACAAAGAGAAAAAGAGAGAGAAAAAGAAAAGCAACAAATTAAACCTCTGTTAGTATAAACGGTGAGTTGTTTCAAGTCTTTGTATCGCAAGTAAATGCCTCTACCCATCAAAAAACCAACTGCATGTTTTTCATTGATTCTGTTGGACTGAAGACTGTACTTGGGAAACTGATTTTGCTTTACATGGAACATGTGGAATCAGGCACACCATCAACCGTTATGGTTTTGAGTTACCACGATGTTGTATTCTGAGGAAGAATCCTAGAAAATCACTCAAGAGAGTATGGGTTCACTGGACTTACTTCTGAATATTTCTTTAAAGTTCCTCACACTCAGAATCTGAAGGTCTTAAAGGCAAAGTATACCTTTGGTTTTGTTGAACTGTTCTATTGTTTTTAAATCCTATATAAATGTTGATATAAACAATAAAACTACCTGGAAAAAAGTATGTTCCAAAAGGTGGTCACGCTTTTGAGATATCACCGAAAATCCAGAGAGAATATGTCCACACAGGAAAAACAACCCGTAATAGGAATTCAGTCTGAGAAGCATTTCTAACAGTAACGTTTCTCAGATTCAAATTGTGGTGAAGAAAAACTGATATTTTTTTCCCATTTAAACCACATTACTCTGATGTGAAATGTTTCTCAAATTGCTTAATATTATTGAAAGCTGCCGTAGGCTTCTAACCAATAAGTTTTTATTGCCATTAATTGTAAGAGTGATTACCAAATGTACACCTTCCCTTAAATAGTTTTTGAGTCACAGTGTGATTCGTTGAAAGTAAAACAAAATACCTTAAACATGGGCACTGGTATAGGGACATACATGCATGAAGTGAACATTTTCGTGGATCAATTTCAAAACTCTCTACATCGTTAAAAAATTACAAAAATATTTCCAACTGGATTGGTGCTCAGCAAATATGATTTTTGAAACAATTCAAATTTAATCCAAAAATTAGCAATACCTCAATATTACAACATCCTGCTTACATGTGGACCTGAAACCAGCACACATGGTGACCACTCTACGGATAAAGTGGTCACACTTTCAACCTTCCTAGCAAAGATGAGAATTTAATCTCAATGTGGAAAATAAGACAACATATTGATTAACGCCCACACTGTGTGACTATAACACATACGCAGGTTGTTGATTCAGGTGACCCCAAAGAGTAAATAACATGATGCCAGCGAGTGTGACATTTGAATTCCAAAATGTAAATTCAGTTTTCATCTTTTTCTTTTTCTTCTTCCCGTCATAAGAGAAGTTCAACAGCTCCAGTGTTAAGTCAACAATGACATGAAACATTAACCATTTTCATGAATTCCGTGTTTGACCAACCAAGTACATGTAGGTTTTCTGGACCTTTGCTTATTAAAAATGTGGAATGTTGAGAGAAGATCAACGGCTTTCAGTGTCAAGTCAACAATGACATGAAATATGAACTGAATTCATGAATTCCATGTTTGACCAACCAAGTAGGTTTTCTGGACCTTTTGCTTTTGCTTTCATTCCACCACCTCGCATCTCCCTCCCCCATACATTTGCCAAGAACCTTGAGTTCATAAATGTTATCAAAATGGTGACCAAATTAAAACCCCACTCACACGAACACTCAGCAAATTGTCAAATTAAAAGACTCAAATGAAAACATTTCCAAAAGTAAAGCGTGGTTCAACTTCGGTCCAGGGACAAATTTGATGTCTATGTGTTTGTGCACTGAGCGTGCACCTGCATGTAATCTTATAACTCGAAAAACTGTCATCCCTTCTGATAGCTTCAAACTTGGGACCATAGGGAACTGTAGAAATGGGACAGCCAGATTTCTCTTCTCCAAAGGGGAAAAGGCCACTGTCCCAAGGGGGACAAGAGCACTTCAATAAGACAGCCTTTTGAAATGGACAAGTGGTCAAGACAGGGGCAATAGAGGCAATGCATAAAATGACAGGTTTATGTATAGTCGTCTGTGAACCGTGCCTGAATCGACATAATTTAGTATGCATTGAAATCCTTATTCATATTTTTCTGTTCCAAACCACAACCTTTTGGCTATGGTTTTGTGTGCCATATTTTGAACAAAATAACACGGATGACTGCAAGAGCTGCAGCCTAACCCCGCGCTGGAACCAACATGAGGATTTGAAAAAAAGCTCCAGAGGGAGCTGAGAGGGAATGTAACCATTCTTAAAGGTTAATGCATTCAGCATTGGACGGCACAAAATGGCAGAATATTTGGCCAGCACAAAGACTGGAAACATACACGCATAAACACTCTTAAAATAAAAGCATATGTACAGGCAGTTGGCCAGAACAAGAGACAAGCTGAGTGTCCCTTTTCAGTGGAAAAAACAGCCTCAACTTTGTCCCTGCATCAACACGAGCTGATGAATTTCCTTGGCTGTTATAAACGTAGCCGGCAACATGATATCATGGCTGAGCACTTCATTGCTGTGTCAAAACAGGGTGGCCACTCTCTTAATAAGGACAGCGCTTCATCGGGCAAGAGTTGCCGTTGGGGAATCACGCATGATATTGCCGGTAACCTTACAGCAACCTTCCTACCCCCCCCCCCCCCTTCAAACTGAAACCATGGAGTGCAATATAGTTCAATGTCTGGAAAGCTGGAGTCTGATTCTTATCAAGCAATCCAGAATTCTAGAGCTGGATTTTTGTTTTATCCAAAGGCGGGAAAATGAACTGCAGACTGTCAGTAGTGTTACCGCATTGCAGGCTTTGTAAGATAAACGATTTAATCCTATCAATAAGGAACATTTAAAGTGAAGGATTCAGGCTTACATTTTAGTGCCCTGTAACGAGTGCAAGTATTGTACATGTGGATTTATTTATATAAATTACCATCATTTATTGGTAGGCATTCTGAGGACTTCTTTTTCCCCCTCGATTTTTGAGATAATATTTATATAAGACAGTGATGTACAGGGTACTCTTTACTTCACCATCAAGCCTATAAAATTACCTTTGAGAAATAGACCAGCATGTCCAGCAAAATGTTTTTTGATTAAACATGCACAAAAAAATAAAAAATAAAATATGCTAACAAAAACTGTACAGCCAGTCTCGGAAGAGACAAGCGGTCAGTAAATATTAGGTTATAGTGCATGAGTTTCTTATAATGAACGTGAACTATCATTATTTACTGTTGAGACCTTTTCTTAAATACAAACAAGCTTTATCTGATGTTGTCACTTCACCATGAAACACAAAAAACAATGTCTCCAGGGAGTAGACCAGCATGTTACAGTTAAGTGTTTTGGGGATAAAAACAAAAATACTTAAAATTGACCGTGGTTCCCACAACTGCTCGACACAGCACGAAGTTGATCCACACATTTACACTTAACTGTACCAAAACCTACGAGGATTTCATCTGGCACTATATATAAGATGTATTTCGTCTGCACCAAATCCATGCTAAAACAGTGTTGTTATGATGGGATACATCCGTCAAAGCTTTTAAAGTTATCGACAACATGGTGAGATTTGGATGAGATTTGTTGAGACTCCCCCCAGACTGTCCAACTTGGACACGATGATGTCTCAAAACTACTGTCAGAGCAGGGCTTGAATTTCACGACGTTGCTCACAACAGAAGTTTGCTTTTACAGGGTCCGGTAAAGTAGAGAATTTTGTGGGTTGTAAGCATAGAATTTAACTGTGGAACCAAACCATGAAAACAAAGTATGAAAAAGGAGCCATTCAGAATTTAAAATGTTTTAAAATTGTGACTGTATAAAATTTGAAATAAAATTTGATTTGATTTTTTGTTTAAAGCAAATAAATCATATTGATAGTGTTTACAAATTCAAATTATTTAAATTGTGAATTTTTATTTTTTATTTTTTCATTTCAAAAAAGAATAAAACAAATAGTGGAGGTTGGGTGAGTCAATACATTTGAAGGAAAGACAAAAAGACCCCCCCCCCCAACCCCAAAACATTGATGTCCCCCAATTCTGACTGGTGCCCTGTACATTATTTGCTCTATTGTACAGCCTTTCCTTGGGGGGCATTGTGCCGGCGGCGGCGTGAGAGCCAGACTTACATGTAGATGACAGTCTAATCTTAAAACAATCTTGCCTTGGTTACAATCCCAACACATAGATGATGTGTAGGATCAATCACGAGTAGCTACTTGTATTAAAACAGGCAACCGGCTGTGAACTCTGCTGGACTACTTACAACCAGGGAGATTCTGTACAACAATCGGGGGAGATATTTAGAATTACATTCAACACAACAGGCACAAAGTTTCCATAATCAGGGAGATTTTCAATTGTTTGTGCACCAGAACAAGGAAAGATTGGTTTATTTTCAGGGAAGGTTCTGCTGAATCAAGGAGAGTTGCCAGCACTGCATGTAAAGCAACATTGAAAACCTCATGTCGTTGTGTAGTTTTAGAAGTTAGCGGAGACTTGAACGACAAATTCTAATCTAAACGCTCACATGGTGTAGAGCTATAACTAGAACTGATCAACTTGATTGACATTAGTTTCCTAACTAGTTTATAATTTTTCAGGAAAATCTGTGCAAAGCTTGAATTTTTCATGCCTTGTTATGTAAGTTAAAACACCAACATTAAAACAAACATCAACAACATTACAATAACAGGTAGAAGTTATCAATACAGGTTCCATGAAGGAACGTGTCAAAAAGCATTATAGGAACATTTTGAGATATTCGCATTTAAAGGATGCTCAATTCAAAACTGAAAAATTTGTCAGTATTAAGACTTTGTTGCGCAGTTTCAGTGCACTAATGCGGTTCCTTCCTTAGTTAACAAATCAAACATACCCATCTCTGTGAGAAAACCCCATCAGCACGTTGAACTACTTTTTGCGCACATCTAGTGTGTATTCTTTTACACAGTGAAGGGTGGCATGTCACATGATCACACACGCTCTGACAATCCTGCTCTTCGTGAAGACGCAATACGAGCTAATCTACATTATATATATATGCCTGTCCATTTTGATAAAAAATGTAATTTGATACATAATTTAAGGGTGCCCGTCTCTCTGTGAAAACACAAAAGGCAATTATGGAGATGAATGCCCACTTACCAATGAAACTAAGCATAATTTTGATTTAAAAGCAAAAGTTCAGGATGATTTACAAACATGTTTCTAAAACAAAACTTCAAAACAGATTACATTACATGGAGCAGCTGCCATCAATTAAAGCATTGCATATGCACGTTATTAATAAAAAAGTAGTTTGCCAGCTCACCATTTCGCCGTGTTTGTTAATTTTGTCTTTTGCTTTTGTGTAAGAATGTAAGCTATAATTGACTGTGCATCCAGATGTGTGCCTCTTTTTCTAAGTTCGACACCAAATCATCTTTCTATTTACATCAGCCTGGGGCTCAATTTCACAAGTAGCTAAGATTGATGTTAAATGCAAATCACTCTTATAATTACTATAAGTGTGATACAATACAAATTACTATGGCAGCACTCGACAACTCATCATGAGATGAATCTTAGTGCTTTGTGAAATCGGCCCAAAGTCTGAGGGACTTTTGTTGAAACTGGGGGTGAGATGAATTTCAATTCAGTCTATCGAATCATCCCTATCAGAAAAAAAAGAGTTGCGATCCCTTGCTGCCGCTCCTACGTTGTATCGAAAACTTGGGTGTGATCCCTGGCTACACGGCAGCTAACAGTTGAATGGCTTCAGACTGGCACCCCCCTCCCAAACAAAGATATTGAGAAAATAGGGAGACCACCAACATAGGGCTAGATAGCTCAGTTGGTAGAGCGCCGGTAAGTTCATCCGGATGTCGTTGGTTCAAATTCCGCTCTAGTCAAATTTTCTTTGTTCGACCCAAAATAATTTCACATTTGGTCTAAATTGTCTATAGTTTACCTATGCTCACACTCTTGATTTGATTTTTGACTTCTATTAATTTCCACCATCGCAGCCAACACCTGAATTACGACCAGAATAAATTAAAAAAAGTCAATTCCAAAAATGTGCATAACAAAAGCCTTCAAAAAGTGAACAGACAAAACCAATAATAAACACTAATCAATAACAATAGGCAGTTGAAAGATGTGATAGTAAGCTGACGTATCACTTGGAACATGTGTTGCACAATTTTCACATAGAGCTAACTTGGCCCATCCAACCAACAAACTTCAAATTTTCTGTTCCATTATTTAGTTGAGATACAATTTATGAATTCAATCATATACACCCTGAGGGCGTATTTTAGCTCATACTTTCTATAACCAAATGAATCTAACAGACACGGCCCTGATATTTGTGTGCGCAACTTCCGTCTGTTTAAACAAAACTAATTTTGTGTAAAAAATAATACAACATTTTTATCCCCTTGGTTATCAGAGCAAAAAGCAATTAGATAGAGACATAGTTTACGAGTTGATGTAGGTTAATCATGCATTAACAACCATGTATGGCTATTCAAGATATAGATCAAATACAAGATGTTATACAGAACAGAAAAATAGCAGCCACTCAAGTATGCAGTAACCTTGTGTTATTAACTGCTTTCACACAGTGCATTTTATTGGTATGTAGAAGGACCATATATCATTGCAGTTGGCCTCATCACAAAGTTCTCAGTGACCAAGTAAAACTGCCTGTACCCAATGAAACTTTATTACAAACTTCCCATGTGGCATGCAGGTTTGCCACTTGCATCACGCTGGCATTCTGTACAGTGGCACCGATATCATTGGTTGGAGGGATCTAATAATCCAAGGGATGGGGGGAGGTGGGGGGGGTGGGTGGAGGGGGCACTTTGTTCCTTGATTTAAATGCCTGATGGACATCAATTTGAAGAAGAAGAAGAAAAAAGCCGGCCTCGCAAAACACAACAAAATTATGTCATAAACACAGCAGAGAGATAAAATCTTGCTGCTTCATCTGCTTGCTAACCACAGACAAACACTAAACAACCGGGCGGGTGCAGCAGCACGGATGACCCAAAACTTGTTGACCTGTTTCCCAGTGTTTCACTGCGATAAATGGCCTCTCCAGGACAAACCGTAGAGGGCACACTGCACTGTGAAACCCCCCGTGTAGTGGAGCATTACTTTTCTGCTCAGCAGATGTACGAGAATTTGGCCGATGGAATCCATGGCCTCTGGGTAATCTCGGGGCCTCTTAAAATGAATGCAGTGTGAGAGAGTGTTCAATTACGGCAAAATTTCCACTTCTCCATCCAAGTTATTAGCAGCGATTTCGTTTCGGATTTGTCTGGACAGGTTAAATTATCCATCTTCAACGCCATGGATACGCTTCTAGAAGTACACAGCCTCTACACCTACAGGTGTCCGAGTTACCATGGTTACCTAAAGAAGAGAGTGATTCAATGCAGGGGGGGGGGGGGGGGTGAAGCGATAGAAACTGA
>JAUELU010000003.1:5950066-5971863 GCA_032357145.1 Evasterias troschelii
TTATCATTTCCCCACATGTATGCAAATTTATGGACTAGCAACTGATGGTTGTGTTGTAAGAACATCTGCTGCATGTGGACATATACACATGCAATATTCATTTTCAACTGCAGCACAAAACAAAACTGAAACATGGGCTGTGTTTTATTCCAGGCCTGGAACTACTTGAAGGCCTCAGGAGGTCATTTCCTCTGGTTGCCCTGGTCTTGGCCTCAGTGCCCCTTCTAAAGATTCCAATAGACTTTTTAAGAATTTCTAATGAAAGTGCCCTTTGCCAAATGAAAATTGGCCTTGCCCTCTCAACGAGAAAAATTTGAGGTGCCGATTTCACAAAAGAGCTTACCATGTCGGTTGATTTTTAGATGTGTTTCAATCTTAACTGCTAGGCAGAGTGTGATGCCACAATACAGATCACTATGGTGATATTGACAGCTCATCTTAAAGACGAATCCAAGTGTTTTTTTTGTGAACTCCAGTGTAGGCCTTTTTCACACTCTGCCCTTAAGAACATATTTAGACAGTACATCTTACAGGGGAAGTACATTGATCTTTTGAAGAGTAAAATATTCCCCCCCCCCCCCCCCCCAGTATCAACAAAAACACCATATACAACAACCATATTCAGCGATCTTGTTTAGTGAAAACAAAGAAAACAAATAGCATTTAGACAGGGTAGGGGGTGCGTGCGTATTATCATAGGTCTTATTTCAGTTGCACCAATCAAACTAATTGTATTTTTCAAATCCCCCCCTTTTTTTTGGGGGGGGGGGGGTTGTATTCAAATACAATTTGCTAAACTCTTTATAAATTTACTATTGATTTTTCAAATCCCCCCCCCCTGATATTTAAATATTAAAAAATTCCTGATAATTTCCAATCCTCTTGTCTTTAATCACTCCATTCCATGGCACAAGAACAAAGAACATCAACTCAACTGAAAAATATATATGTACATTATTAAAGGGCATTATCATAACAATCAAGGGTTGATTTAAAAGTACACAACAGCGATAACCCCTTTCCACAGCACTTATGCACATATGGCCCAGCCAACCGTGACGAAACGGCAGTATTTTTTGTGCTGGTGGGTTTGACAGTTTCGTCTGTTTTTCCCCCACTGTAATTGCAAGTCAAGCCAATGAAAAAAAAAATAGCAAACCCAAACTGCCTGTTGCATTGGAGGTTAATACAAGCAGAAAATACCAGCATACTCCCGCACCCATAGGGTGGGGAAAAAAACTAATTTATTTATATTACAACGAACATTAAATTCTATAATTAGCTAGCCATGGGTTGTATAATGTGTGTTAATAGTGCAACGTGGCATTTTTCTACCAACAGATTCCATATCATTTACAACAGGTTGTATCTCGTGCAAATGAAGACTGAATTATAAAACCAACCCTCTCCACCCCCCCCCCCCCCCCCCTCCCTTGTGGTAACAGCTGTTCTAAAGTACAGTAATTCCCAAATGCTGGCATTTTGCTTTCGAAACATATTGCCTTTATCAAAAGGTACAGCCAATAATGCTTAAAATTGACTAGCTGATATTTCCACGAGAAGCCACAATATGGTCAGACCGTGCCTGCTAAATTGTTGTGCCACAGGGCTTGGAGGAGGTTTGCTCTAGAGAGAGAGAGTGGTAATACGGAGCCCCTTTCTACAAGAGCCACCACAAAGAGCTTTTCCATGTCGACGGAAAGTGAAAACATTCCCCGCCGTTTACTTTAAGCAAAGGATATCCAACACAGGCTAATTCTTTATTTATTTTTTGATTTTGTGTGTGTGTGTTTTTTTTTTTCCTCTCCTCCCTTTTTATTCCTTCTTCTCTTCTATCCCCCTTCTTCCTTGTGAGCTTCCCTGAATCCCTCGGGGTAGTCTGTGAACAGACTGAATCACCAACCCTGTATGGCTCTGCAACGCAACAGCGCTCAGAGGGTCTTAGTGGACCCTCATCAAATTTCAAAGCGTTCATCGCAAACTGCGTTAAGGGGAAGCGGCACCGTGTCTGATGTTCAAGCCCTAGGAGGCACTGGGGAGTCAGTTCAAGAGCTCAATGGACTTCCAAAGAGCTCGTAAATATTGCTGCACGGTATCGTCTTTGTTTGGGATAGGAAGGCCGAGCGATGCGAGTACCATATTTACGCACGCTCAAACATCTTTCGGCGGTGTGCCTTGGCAAGCTATTAAAGTGTGAGAATGTTGAATCAAAGAAATAAATAATTATGCTGCCTCGGCACAAAACTAATTGATTCTTCCCCAAACATTCAGGGTAATTCAATCGTCGTCAAAGGTATCCGTGTTCAAAAACAATTTACAGTACGATAAGGAGTTGTGTTTCTACGATATTCCAAACATATTACTAGGGTTTCAGACAGATCTGGAAGTTTATACAATGAATCAATCCCATTAGAATCATCTGGACAGGTTAATTTATTATTCTTCAGAATTAGTGCCTGGTCTCCTGTGCGCCCCTCCTCCTCTCTCCCTACATACAGTGGATTTGACCAGCTTTGTGGGAGCCTGTGACCTTGTCTGGGCTCAGCATTATCCCCTAACTTGTTTTTTCTGGTTCTGCGTAATGGGCTGACAGCCAGGCAATTTCAAGTCCCCTCTCTCTTTCTCTCTCTCTCTCTCCCTCAGCCATTCACTTTTCTTAAACAGATAATGACAATGTGTGGACCTTGGGCTCCGAAGGATTTGACAATGAACCGTACGCAATGATGACAAGATGCCCTGTGTGTAATGTTGAATGCAAACGCTACATGTATTCCCACCGCACTCCAAATACGACCGTTATTTGATCAACAAGCAGAGGAGACCAATTTGTACACACACAACATTGCTCCATGGTACTAACATGTACTGGAAAGTCTCCCCGATGCAACAACCACATCAAGGGTCCAACAAGAAACTAGAGCCAGGCTAGTGGTTAACTGGATGAACTAACCAATCTGATCGATAAGATAAACCAGCAAGCTATGTACTGTATACAAAAAAAACAAGTTGAATTCAACAGACGTATTATTTTTGCAGTTACTTTCTCCGACTGGTCCACAAAACTGTTCGGTTGCACATGAACCATAAACAGCATCCCCGAACTGAAATGATGCAATTTAAAATGGCGCTCACAGAGCAGATCCCATTCCCACCTTGTAACAATCTAAACAAAACATGTCTCCATTATTTATGATGATTTAAAGCACCTCCCTCACTCACTAAACAATGAGGACAAGTGGACACAATCTAAAATCTGATGATACGAATTCTGCTCTCTACAGTACTAGGAAATTAGGTTTATTATTCAGGCACGCTATATGGTCCTTGAGTGGGAAATTTTTTATCAAGAACAAGGGCTGACCTACACATTCACATGTTGTAGTCTTATTAGACTTTTCAGGTTATTCAATCACAACAAATCAGGTTAAAACAAATATATATACAGCTAAATGAAAAAAACACAAACATTCCTCCCTCACCAACAATTACAAATTGAAGACCAAATTATAACCAAGAAAACATGCACCTGAAACCTGTGAGCAAAAACAGTCACCTCGTCTTATATGAGAAACATATTTTCCAATCAATTTTTAGACTCGACGAAAAATTGTAAACTTGTGTTACAAATCCACCTGTTGGCAAATCCCTACTGCCAAACTGTCATCCTGATCCATACACCACACACCCAAGTGTCCAAGAGCTCAGATATTTAGCAATGCTGACCATTTATTCTCTCTCCTTCTTTCCCCCGTAATCATTATTCTCCCAGCAGGATATCGACTCTTTGTTTTGACTGTCACTTTTGAAGGACCATTTCTTGATAGCCAAGTACTGAGTATTATTGCAAAAACACTGATTGTTGGAATCCTTGTGATGAGCGACAACGCTGTTTCACCAACACCGTCCTTCAAGGCTGTGCTCTTGAGAGATAAATGTTCCCATCCAAGAAAGCATGCAGGATTGGTGAAGAGGAGGGGGGGGGGATATAGCGCTTCCTTATTGTAATCACAGAGTTATTGATGACCAATTCTTGCTACAGCATACCACTGCTGGTTGTTTTTACCTCATTTCAACACGATTTAAGACTCACAGTAAGGCAGGGTAGGTGATAGGATTGTGCCTCAAATGATTGATACAAAAAATGAAATTTAGCACGCAGTAAGAGTATCCCAAGAGAAAGACATTCGGATTTATAGAAAGAACCATTGCAAATGTTTTCTTTTGAAAAAAATATAAGAAGAATTATCAACAATTTTTGCAAATTTTTGAAAAATTGCTTGCTAGTCTACATGTCAAAGGACAAATCTACGATAGCCCTATTAGCCAAGTATCTTTCTCACAACATGATCTGACTACACGCCAAATTCCATGCTTGCATCATCAACTTAGGCACAATTCCGCCTAATAACACCACTAACAGCAACAACAGTGTACAGTAATTACTGGTCCAGGTACGCAGTGACCTTGTCTCGTTTCATAAAAACGCTGAAAGCAATGCTAAAAAGCCTGGTGGTCATGGTGACAAATTCATCCTCCTTCAAATCAACAGTGTGACGTGCCAAAATGAAAGATCCCGCAAAATTATTTTTTCAGTACCCTCTTGGTTGCCCCGATGGTAGCCTGAATACACCCAGTTACAGAGGTTAACAGGCTGATCCAAACATTAGAAATCTAAAAAAAGGATTAGTCATAACAGGGGCTTTATCTTTCTTTCCTGTGAGTGTGATGGCGACTTTACGTCTTACAAGAAAAACTGAAGCCGAGGGGATGTCAATGATAGTCCTGACGGCTCTCTCACCTGGCTGCTGGGTTGGACTGTAGTTCATGATGGTTATTGCCAGTCAATCGAATACTACTCAGCTGCGACACGAAACATTGCCATGGGAACAGCTGCCATCCAATTTGTATTATGAACCCAGCTTGGCGGTTTGACAGTCCACCTCTAGAGCTTCCTGTGTATTACATGCACAAATGATGTATACTGTACCTACCCCAAAAGAGGCTACAGGACCAATTAGCACTATCAAAGTGACCTACATGTAGTTTCCTTGCATTTGGATGATGGTTAGTGTTGATCCATGCTTACACACCCCTCCCCCTCCCCCTCCCCAACAACCCAAGGGTTGTACCTACATAATGTCCATACTTGAACTTCATCATGTAGAAATAACCTTGAGAGCCTAGATGAGTTACAAGTACAATGTAAATAAGCTTGTTTCGTTCCACTGATAAATAGAGACGCATCAAATAAAGTTTGGTGACTTTGCCAGTGTTTTTTGTTGTGTCGATGACAGGCTTAACAATGCATTCACCATCAATGGCTTTGTGAAATTAGCTGTATTTGTATTGTGTTGGATTTTGCTGAGTGGTGTTATGTATCCATTACTTGGCAGACGTTCTGGGTCTGTTTACCTAGCAATTCCTTGTGCAAATCTGCCCATCAAGAAGTGGAGTGATCGTCACTGATTCGTTCGGGAAAAAACTTGGGGCGTGTGCTTGAGCTAGAGAAGACAGGCAACGCAGCACGTTTAATTCATGCTTCATTCAAATTTAAAAACAAATCATGACATCAAAAAGAGCAGTTCGCAGTAAAGATAAGAAAAAAAACATAACTTGAGACCACTTTGACTGTGATGAATGATCCAAGAAAATGAATCCACAACAGGCATTCTCTAATCAGCCTGCTTGTTTTCAAGAATATATATATATTCCTATTATTGTGACAACAAAGTTTTACTCTTTCGGTTGTGATATTGTAACGGAATTATTAAAAGCAACAGTTCATCCTCCCAAAGCTATGCAGAATTTCCTCAACCATCATCATTATCTCGACAATAATAGACTATAGTTAATATTAATAAAATTCTTAATGGCCCGACGTCTCGACTCTAGCAGAGTCTTCCTCAAAGGCTAAACGATTAATTTTTTAAAATGAAATTTTTGATAGAATATATCACCTCAAAAGATGCAGTGGAGTAAAATTCAAGATTTAAAATGTTCATCACTGCATGATTAACCAAAGACGGTGTAGCTTATATCCCTACCAGCATTACTATGCACATGTACAAATTACCACAAAGCAACAGCGGGCCTGAACCTTCCCGCCTGGCAGGAGACAAAGTGATTATATTAATTACACATTTTCTAAATTACTGAAGATAGTATAGAACGGTAAGTGACAGCAAACGGATGTAATTACTGTTGTAATTTTTCTGCAATAACGTTCAGGGTTTTCCCATTAGCGGTAGCAGGAATTAGACAGGTTCTTAAACCAAATCATGCTGAATAATCCAACCCGATTCAATTTTTGATGAGGGTGACAACAAGAAAGAGTGAAGAAGAGAAAGAAGAAAAAAACACACACACAAAAAAACAGGGTTAATAACTTCCCTTACAGTCTACAAGCCTTACATTCTACACAAGATTTTTTTTTTAAATTTTCCTTTTTGTAATAATATTTTCTTCATTTGGTGCAGCAATTATTGCCGGGCATAATGCACTTTGATAAGTCGGGGTGCTTGCCGGTAGTGAGCTGCTGGAGTCGATGCCGTGTCATTAGTGGCGTACTGCAGGGTTATTAGCAGTGCAGCGTCAGGTTGATTGCACTATGATGGGATGATGATGATGGGGGTGGCTGTTCAACCATTCATCAACGGACCCAGCATCTAGTGGCATGGTTTCATTTTTTTTTCCATTGGTCTAAATTTCCTCTTAATGTTGTGCCATCAATCGTATCAAGCCACCGCCCGGAAGTACAATAGTAAATCATCATCATTAGCTTTTAGATTATTCTCCGTCTTCTCAACCAGCCACCCCCCCCCCCCCTCTTTCAATATTTTATAATTCCTTCTTGTCAATACCCAAGTGCTTTATTCTACTTGACAAATGTAAGACGGGGTCACAGACCCAAATCAAAGCCTTCAAAGTATTCTCATGATAGGTTCAGTTCCTTAATCTATAGATTAACAGTTTAATAAAAAAGACCATGCTTCAGAAGTTTGAACGCGAGTTACACTACTCTGAAGGATTCTGATGGCGACTAGAAAAGTTCCTGCTTGATTTTTCTTCTGGACTTACATGTGAGGTTTATAAAGGTAGTGTCTAAACAAGGTATCCGATAAAATTGAGGACTTCATTGTGTGCAACCGGGGTTCAACCCATCATAGAAAAGTTGTCCTTTACAGCATCTAGGTTAGCTCTAATTGAGAAATATTAAAACTCTTCAATATCAGACTCTTCAATCAACCGTTTCCAAACCGTGATGACAAAAAAAGTCCAGTCTCTCCGACAGTACTAATAACGGCCAGTCATCTTTTCAATAGGTGCACCCCGAAAGAGTCAGGAACCAGACAAAAGACTGCGCTGGGCCTTTTGTTCCCTTCCATCCGACGCCGATTTACGACTCTTAATCACTCTTAATCACAGGGATTTAGAGATTAATAGAATTTTCAGTCGCAGGAAATCAAGTATCAATCTTGCGCCGTGTTTTCTTGTGGTGGGGGGAAACTAGGCAGGCCATCGGCCAAACGGCAGCTCGGTGTATAGCTTGTATTACAAGAAGGTGGAACCGTATGGGATAATAAGACATCCAGTTTCATTAGCCGGCCCCTGTCACGATGCTCAAGCAGTTACCGAGGGGTCCCTGGCTCAGAGGCAATACGGAAACTGAGTATATTACTTCGAGCCGTGATTGATGGCACAGAGAGCAAACCACAGCACCAATATTACCCAAGCTGTGCCGTTGTATTGGCTGCATGTATTTACCATTTGTCTTGGGGTACTCGCTTCTCTCTCTTTCAATTTCCAAAGACAGTGAGATGTTTTCAACGGAGGAGCCCCTACTGAAGATAAATAAATCTAGTCTGAGCAGAGTAAAAAACAAAAATCCACTGTTGTGTTAACCTCGCTCGAATACAACCAACTTCAAACTGAGCAACTTTGTTTAAAGCATCTCTATGTTGTACACAAAATATCAATAGAAACCAACTAGTACTACCTGTTCATTAATGTATTGAATGCCATGTGAATGAACCTGGTAAGTTCTGTGCTACCCAGTCTTCAAACCTGTACAGTCAAAACACCTCTTTGTGTCAGAGTACGCCTGAATCAAAAAGTCCAACCACAGAAAACTGTTGACACAAGCACAAACTCACAATTTTCTTTACCTTCTAATGATCAAAGGATAACTCAGAATAAGGCACTAAAGAGAGCACTCTCAATCAAATTAGTGTGAAAACATTAAGTGTAGCAGTTCATTGGTTTGCCTTAGCTCCAAACACTGCCATCCACAACAAACACCCGATTATAACCTACCCAGAGACATTATCACGAGGAGAGAGCAAGAACGAGAGAGAGAGAGAAAAAGGCCGCCACTGAATGGGGAAACTTAACCAAAGTGCAGAGGGATTTTCTGTGGCTTTGATGCTTCGCCAGCGCCCGCCGCTAATTTTTGTCAAAAGAAGTCAAACAGGAAATTGTATAGTGCGTTTGAAAGGCATTAAGAAAGTGAGCAAACAGACGGGCAAAGTGGCTCGTGCCTGCACTGGCCGTGTGGCTACAAATTGGACAATTGAATCTTGACATCAAACGGAGGTAGAGTGGAAGGGGATAAGACAGCACATGTATAAGTGTGGGCGCAAAAGGTTGACTGCCATTTAGTGGGGGGGAATAAACTAAAGAACCGCTCGCAGCACGCAGAAGGAGCTTGAAACTGATTCCCAAGGCCATGTAATTTACTTCCAAAACAAAAAGAAAGGTTGCCATCCAATAATGGCATTATGTCGAATCGAACCGATAATCCAGAAGATCCTTTGGCTTTTGATTGTGCAGGTGCACTCGGGCAAAACACATCAAGTTAAAAAAATATTACGGGATTGATTGGAGATCCGGCGGACGAGTGGGGAGATTACAAAGGTCTCTCGCTCTCATTATGAATGAACGCGGACAGTTCAGCGATATTGGGGCAGGTAGGATTTAGTCACTCTACATTGTAGCGTCATCCAAGTGGTAGCCTTAATCTTAAGGCTTCCGCGCTATGTTAATCAAGTCAGTACTGAATGACACGATGACCCACTAAGTCTTAGATTGCAGAGCAAGTTGGAGATAAATATAATGACACGCCGCAATTTGTGACATTCTCACAATTTCTGTATTGACCTAAATTTACCTGATGTCATCATTCAGGGTTTGCCCTTGACTGTTTTTAGTGAATGGCCAACGGAACCAGTTAGCTTGTCATTTCACTAATCCATCAGCTTTGTCATTAGTCTATATATCAAGAAATAGGGATGCTGTTCAACACTGAACTAGCCATTCAGACCACTTGGAGTGAATCTTAACAGGTCCTCATGTGTTTTAACTTGCATTTGACCAGTGTATGACTGTTACGAGAGAATGCTGGCATTACTATAGTCTTGGGTGCACCATTTCGGGAGTCAATGTCCCGTGTGTTATGTCCCAGCGATGCTGCTTTCTACACATTTGCCATAATTTGTAATGTGCATTTTGATTCCCAAAATGGTGAACATGGCAGATGATAGCAAGCCATGTGTGGTGAGGCTGATGCAAGAGGGTCAATAAGACACTGTCTTGGTGTCAAATTGCAAGATATTCACTGAATCTCAATGATACTGAGTAAGTTTGGAAAACATAGAGTAACAACATGCCCAGAACTTCAGTATAGTATTTCAAAATAATACAGTTTGTGGATAAAATGGCAAACAAGCAATTCCTCCACATGGTGAAATTGAAACTATACACTACACCATCTCCCACAAAACTGATAAAAAAAACACACACAAAATAACAGCTCTTGTAAGGCATTTTGTCTTTCACAATTATTCTAAATGTAACACAGACAATGTTGTTAAATTCCTATTGATGAAATATTTTGGGTTTGCATAGAAAGTTTCAGAATTGATTGCATCGACAGTGACCACAGTTTGATCGCTGAAAAGGCTTTTCCTTCCAACACTGCCACTGCATGCAATAGCCACTGCCATAGCCAAAGAGGCTGGATTCGGACACAGCCTTAGTTTCGCAACAACCGGAGAAAAGAAATGACCACTTATGTACCATCCCTCTAATTATCCTCATGCCAGCTCAGATGTGAGGACCTGTTACATGTCAGTGACAGTACGGCTAGCAGGTGGTCATTAGAGGGAACTGCAGTGAACTCATCTGTATTGATGGTCAGTCACTTCAGCGCAAGTGGCACACCTTTAATTCATTTTGCTGGGTCACGTTCAAGGTGGAGGAGCCACAGGCAGGTGGTCAATCTAATGATTCAAGCTCTGCCAACTTCCATAACCAGTCAACCTCACTGAAATTTTCTGATGTCCACTGCTAATTTATCATCATTTTTCTTTCTTTCTCATTCCACGCTCCCATGTCTGTTTCCATTCACAATATTTTTTTGAAGAAACCAGCCCGCCTGAACCTCTGGCAAATAACCCTTTAAATCAACTAAACATAGTGAGAGCTGCCACAATAAAAAATGCCCTCTGTTGGTTGCAATCTTTTGAAAGGCCGCACATTATTTTCTAATAGTCACCGGATGGTAAAACACAACGAACAAACTGAAAGTAAATAGCCCAAACTAAAATTGACAAAACCTAAAATTGTTGGCTCAGTCGTAAAATTACCTCAATTTAAAGAATACTGTGGGTTAGTTACATTGCTCATAATTAAGAGATACTTTTACTAGTTTATTTCAACAGAAATCAAGTCAAATGTATCTAGAATGAGGCAAGGATATTTACAGAAGCGATGCATTCCTAAATTGCCCATAAATGCATCTTTACAAAGAGACAACACACATTTGACTTTTTTTATAAGCCACTTATTATGTATTGAACTTCCAGAGATTAGAAAGAGTCATATACACCACACACAAACGGTCTTTCGTTAAGAAGGCCATTTTCATTTTGCAAAGGACACTTCCACTAGAAAGTCTTTAAAAGTCTATGGGAAACTTTTGAAGGGCACCAAGGCCAAGACCAGGAGCAACACAGGCCATGGCCTCTGTGTAATTCCAGGCCTGAACCCTAGATACTCTTTGGACAAATTTCTTCTTGGCAGTTAATCCGGCACAATTGCACTTCAAATGCACACGTAGAAATGCCAAGAATAAGATGGGACAAACATGAAAGTTTTGATAAATGGCTCCGAGTCTGGGTTCCTCCCTTATTCTAGACTTGGAATGTTACAACTCAGGGGGTTTACAGACTCTGTGCATTTGTACATCACCAGAAAACTACAAGGTCTTGACACAATGTGGACTACTTCTTAATCTGTCTCCCTTTGGTGATTGCTTTACTTCTTTTGAGAAAATTTGAAGGTTCAAGGAGTTCTTGAGAAAATCCTGAAATCCAGACAAATTCTATGAAATCACATGCCTGAAATACAAAAGCTATGCCAATTTCAGCAATTCAGAAGCTATTCCAATTTCAGAAATACAAAAGCTATGCCAATTTCATGAATGTGAAAAAAAGAATCAACAAAATCTAGTCCATTTGCATTATGAATGTTCTTCACATGCCTAAATCTCCCTACAGTTCCTTGCCCTCCAGCCTGACAGCTCGTCTCAGCAGCCATTGCTGACCCACTTCCGATCTGGATGTCTTTGCACTTTGAAAGCAAGCTCTAGATGCACCTGCGCCCTGCCCCCATCTCTGCACAAGCCCAAACTCTTTGCAAAGTCGGGCTGCTTAAAACAAATCTTTCTAACATTTAAACTGTGATCATTTCAGACACTGTATTGGAGGCAGTCGGAGTTGAGCACGTACTTTGCTCGCATTACTTGATATTTTCCCTCTGCCTTTCTGGCACATCCCCCCAACCTATTTCCTCAAAAACACCTGTCACATGTTGTTTGTTTGTATTCATTAGGGTTAGATTTTCCCTGTGAAGAGGGAAGCTTTCTGTCTAATTTGGAGTTGTCTTAGCATTCGGTTTTTGCTTTAGCTTTTTTTAATGGAAAAATAAATGTGTAAACATATAACAAACTAATTTGTTTCCCTAGTCCAAGGCTGAGGCTGAATTATTTCCTCTTAATAAGTATTATGATGATTGAAGTATATTTTCTCAAGATCCATTTATTTATATATAGATATATATATTTTTTTTTGAAGGGGAGGGGGTGAGGATTGGGGAGCCTTTTGATCACTTTGAAGTGTGCTGTCAGCTCCCCTATCTGCGTGATTTGCATTTGAACAGGCCTTGTTGATGTTAGTCTCTGCCCGTCATGTTTCATGCAGGAGACCACCTTGGATTGTGATGAAATGTTGAACCGATTGCAAATATAACGACATACGCATCATGCATGTAAAGGAACCAATTACAGCGTGGCACAACCATTAAAATTTAATGTTGGCTAGCAGGGGCTAGCGATGAAGCCCCCGCTCTATGTTAAACAGCTGGGAATACCTGCATGTTATGTGTGCAGAGATCTTGTAGAAACGGCAACAGAGCACACCTGTATGTTAATATATTTTTACTTGCAGAGAAAATGCAGACTTTCGGTTGCTCTTCAGTCTTCCATTTCTCCAATAAAAGATCACAGGACAACAAAGATTCTCAAGTTCACTCAGGCCAAGGTAACTGTCATGCACCTCTATTGAACGTACCCTTCCACTGAGTTCAGAAAAACAAACAAAACTGGAAGGGGGACATCAACAAATGCCTAACAATATTCAACACAGAATCCGAGCTCTCGTGACATACATACAACCAATGTTTCTCTTACGACTTTAATTAAAACTTGTTTACACATGCCAAACTTTGTCCTCTACAGATCGGTGAGGCAAAACAATCCCTGACAGCTCAGCCCTACTGGATAGCAAGCGATTCCAGTGAAATGTGTCAACAGAACGGACGGGGGCACATCCGCAAAGACAATAACGGACAAGATCTCGCAATGGATGCAATCATCTCCCGTCCATAACCAAGGATTTTCGTTAATCAGATAGACATGCCTGGTCGAGTGACCGTGACCAAGCGTGTTCTCTGGCCAGTATAAGCCCCCCTGTTTCAGTATTAAATCCCTCCATGTTGGCTCGTGACGCTCCCATGAGGATGGCAATGCTACAGAGAGACATGAATCATTGCCCTCACCTTGCTAAACTTCAATCTTCACAATTTGACTTATTTTTATTTTTTCCACTTTTGAAATATGATTTTAAAATTTGAACAACTATCGTGTATTTATCAAATTTGCTTTGCTTTGCTTTAAACAAAAAAGTATTCTATAGTGTACACTATTTCAACAGCTTCAAATTAGTTTTTTCCCCTACACGATCAAGCGCATCATCAAAACCTTAAAATTAAAACTTCCATTTCAAAACGATGATTTAAAAAAAGGGGGAAAAAATAAGCCGCACTGAGTTCCTTGCCAATGAAAACTAGTAATAGTTTAAAATAATTCTTTTCCACCCCTATGAATGTATGATCTAGTGAAAAGTGTTGGCATTTTCCAAGGGTGGCATGTACATATCCTGAGGGTATTTGATATTATCCAATGAGCAAATCATGATAACGAATCGCACACACCGATTAAACGTGCCTTGGTTATTCCATAAACTCATACCCCTGGAGATGTGACTGCCACACCATAACCTTTATCATATCAAGCTCCCAGGCTACATCATGACCAAGTACACAAATGCCATCTTTGCATCTTGACCTCTTATTTTATAGGAGGGGAGGGGGGGCTAGAAATAATTATGCCAACAAAAGGAACAGCGCAGACAACGACCCTGATTTGTCAGTACTCTGTTCCCATTTCCCAAGTACAGTCAACGGTTACTGTTATTAGTTAATTCTAAAATCATTTGGATGAAAAGCTATATATTCATGCATACATGTATGTTTATGTCTTAGAGCGCCCCCTTGATATTTATTTAATTTTTTTCTCACACCAGGCAAATTTTTACTTTAGAAGGCAAGCAACTGCTCTGCATGCAAAAAGGAATCCTTTGCTTGCACTAGAGACCTTTTTCTTTACAATGTCTTCACACCACACCCCCCCTCCCCCCAAAGAAAGTCATGTGAACAATTAAATATGAACGTTTTTCTTCTTCTTGGAGAAAATAGTTGCTTGTAAATAGCCTTAAGTGGCATGGCCCTAAGACACCCTTAACATTGTGAATGAGTGATAGAGACCCTGCTTGTCAATATTCACAGCAAAACTTGAGACGTCCCCATCTCAAACTCCGGTTTAAACTGTACCACGGCATAAAGTACGTTACACATAAACTGAATCATGGACGCTGTGTAATGCATGCGTGCTATTGTAAATCTACAATGAAAACTACAATTTAGTTATCTTCTGTGCAAGTATATACCTCGATGTTATTACGACCGATGTACTTTCTATTAATACTTCTCAGTGCATCTGTTCTCTTAAGTGCTTCTTACATAAACAGAGCAAATTGACTGCCGTTACCTGCATCACCTTTGCCAAGCACAAAAGAGGAGGTTCCAGTAATTCCTGACTTTTCTTTCTCCCAGTGGGACAATGCCTGCCCTCGATGGACTGTACATCATTTCTTCAACACTAGGTTTATACACGGTCTCTCATCCACAACCCCGTAATTGTTATCATTGTAAAGAGAGATAGTGGCGAGTCTACAGGGACCTGAACATACGGAGAGATGAGTTGCCATGTGCCCAAATGCCGTTGGCCGGGGACAGGCCAGTCCAATTCTCTGGTTGTTTATCCAGTAATCTCCTGGGAAATAACCTCGGATGTTGCCCAACGGGATAAGGCTTGCATCTGGGAGGGCCAGGGCTAAAACTCATTTGGACAAGTCCGTCCATCTATAAAATCTCAACTGCGTTGTCACGACCCACAGTTTTTTTTGTCACAGCTCTTGACGGTGTTTCTAAAATCTCTACGACAAGAAAACGCAAATTGAGAATGCTTGATTCTACTACCTGCTTTAATTAATGAAAAGACAAGAATGTTTTCCTTCATCCCCCAGTTACTGTCAGGTTCCCTGCGTACATGCAGTGGTATCTTAACATGTAAGTACAGTTTCTAAAACAGAAAAAGGGTCGCTGACTATTTTCTTTTTCACCTATACATTTACACAGGCATGACGTTTGTTCCTTGGAAAAAAGGTTGAATACTAGTGCAAGGGCTGACCTACATGTACACATGGTGTAGGGTTTAATAGACTTTTCAGGCTATTTAATCACAATTGTTCAAATTTTCCAAGTGTAAAAAAAATAAGAAATCGACTTAAGTAGGAAGAATATCATGCCTGCATACATTTGTATGGCAAAATAACAAAGAAATAAACAAATCCAAAACAACGACCGCAAAACACACATAAACAAACAACAAAATGCCCCAAAGATTGTTGCAAATTTGTAGATGCCCACATTTTCAAGTAAACATTTTGTGTTGTTTTTTTTTATCTAGCCAGACAGGAAGTCAATTGGTTTTGTGTTTTTTCAATAAAAACCCACAAGGGAAACCGTTCTTTTACATGACAATTCTTCATCATTTCAAGCAGACACATTTTTTTTCAGAGTTGATTGATAACTTGACATTTGAGAGGCTTTTTTTTTTAATGGTTAAATTCAATATCATTAATTGTGATTAAAATGTTTTTGAGTCTGGTATCATAAATTATATATTTGTTATCATCCTTCAACCCGCCCTTGATTCCACTCAAGGAATCACACCATGTTGTTACGTTAAACAAACAGAAACGGCATTAGACAAGTTTGTGACGAGTGGACTGAAAAGTGGCAGTTGTGAAATAACTGCTGACAAGTGCCATAATTCACACCGAAAATTCACTTAATTCATTCCCAAAATCAAAGATGGCCGAGGGAATGAGGCAAATTTAATTTCAACGCAGCCTGCGCTGTCCAGCTGTTCCTGTCCCAAGTTCCTACAAACAGATTCAATTCATTCACGGCAATCCTAAACGATATTGTCAAGAGAAGTGTTAACCCTCTGAAGGGCAGCGTATTGATCCACATGCCGTCTTTCTCGATATAGATCGATCAAGTCATCAGTGGCGAAGGCAGATTCTCTACCCTCCCACCCCCCCCCAACCCAAACCACACTCACACTGCTGGTAACCCCTGTCTAAACCAGATGTCAGCGCTGACACTTGTTCTCCCATTAACAGCCCTGGTACTAAGCAAACACCTTGGCCCCCATCCCTGTTTAGTGGCCAGCCAGTCCAATTGCTTCGTCAACGATCCACAGGCCGGCGTCCTCCTTGGATAATTGAGGACGGATGGATAGGCTATGAATTCAGACACTGATTGTGTGGCATTATGACGGATATCTTGGGCCAAACATCCAGGCCAAGTCCAGGCTGACATATTCATTATTAATATTCCCATCAACCTTTAGTGATACAGTATTTTTTTTTATATATCCAGAAATGAATAATTTAGATGTGATTGACATGTTTGAGTCATCAACACCCCAGCATGTGTGTTCACTTCCCCCGAATCACCTTAAGAAATCTGGAGCAGAAAAAAAACCAACACACACACACAAAAAAAACATAAAAATAATTTTAAAATGTACAGGCGCTTAGCCTGAATTGGAATTCAACATGTTCAAGTGTAGCTGCGAGCAATAACTGTGGAAACCAGTCCTTGATTAGTCCCAGTGGGTATGGTGCAGCTCACTTACACAAATGAAAAAAGGTTTTCCATTTCCACATTAAACCCCTCTGCGCCAAGACCATAGTACCAGGATTCACCATATCGTCATGATTGTGTGTAGTGCACCAGCCAAAAAAGAAAAAGAAATAACAAAATCCTCACAAATTAAACCGTCAGATGAACCTCAATATTCTAGAACTAGGTCAATTCCACTCAATATTTGGCCACACACTCTGCAGTTAACTTAACAAGTGTTTTCCAAATTTTTTTTAAAATTTTCTTTTAAATGACCAGACCTAATTTGTGATAATAAATCTGGACTGAGGTCAAAACCGACAATTGTATAAAAAGCCACACATCCACAAATCCCTCCAACGGTAGTACCCAGTTCGAAATGTTATCTACAAACAACAACAAACCCACTCTCTTCGTAGTTCACACCCCGAACAATAACAAGCAGGTCACAAACAGTTAAACCCTTTATTGCAAACGTCTATTTTTAAATCAAAATTGATATAAAAATTGAACAAATCCCGATAGAATCCTGAGCTTTACAGCTGTTACTCCAAAGGGAGACTCGACCTTGTTTTAAAAACCACATGGCCATAGCAGACACACCTCCATAATAAATAGTGTGTGGGTTAAAGGAACCCAAGGACAAGCATATGCCTGGACAGATTGATTGGTGTGGCAACATCTGGAGAAACCAAAGTTATCCTATTGTTAGGAGGAGACAGCTGATGGCCAGCCCCATTGTTTGGCTGTCCTTTGCTTAGTAGTGGGCGAACTTCAAGTGTGGTGCCTGGCTTGGGGTTTCAACCATTCAGTTGAATGTTTTCTAAAAGATGTTCCATAGATACAGACATGTTTTTCGGGAAAACCTGTTGATCAGTGAGTACTTGAGTGCTAAGTAATCGTAAAAATAATAATAATGCATTGATAATGCAGCTTCTATCGAGTATACAAGACCATATCCCAAGGCGCTGAAAAAAAAAAAAAAGAAAAAAAAAAACACAACAAACAAACAGACAAATACAACAAGCAAGAACAGAGAAATATAAAATATGACGATACAAATCATACAGTGAACAAATCAATACATATTTAAGGTATAATAAGCTAATTATATCGAAGTTTATAAAAATGATTCTTCAGCAAGTTCGTGAATAAGTGAAGAGAACTGCAGCTTCTTTTATGTACATTGACAGGTAGACTGTTCAGGTGTACAGATGAAAACACGATCACGATAATTATGTTGATGATGTCCTTGGAATAGTTATGAGGAACTTAGCTGAAGAACAAGTAGTGTACAAGAAGATTTGCGATGTAAGATGGGGCCAAGCCGAACTGATCTTCCATTTGAGGAGTCTTAATTTATTGTGGATGTATTTTCATCAAGAATGTTGAATCATCCATGTTTACGATGCTACAGCAGGGAACGGCCACACCTCTGGTGGTACTCGGGGCAGCATTCAAACAGAAAACCACCGATCCACCTGCAATCTTTGGAGATTCGTTTAATGATTTCTAATTAAACGGAGGCACTTCAGACAAAATAACTTTCCCAGATGCTTGCTACCTAACTTTGTATACACCATAATAACAAGTAAGCTTTTGGATAAGAGTTACACAATTTCTTTTTCGGGGTCATTACCAAAGTCTGACACTACCCTTTAAGCTGCTAACCTGTTGTTACTGCTTAGGAGTTTCTGTTAAAAGCATGCATGTGTCTCTCAGAGACCCAAGTAGCTAAAAGAAAACACAATTCTGCCATGGAAACTTAATAAGCTAAAACCTGGGATAAGATTCAGGACAATTAATGTGGAAAGTTCAGAAAAATTGCTTGCGGGTCTGGGTTGCCCTTATTCTAGATCAGGAACTTCCCAGATGTTACAACTTAGAGGCTTTACAGACTCTGTACATCACCAGAATTACAAAAAAACTACAGGTTTAGACAAAATGTGGACTATTTCTGTCTCCCTTTGGGTACAGCTTCACTTCTTTTAAGAAAATTTGAAGGCTCAAGAAGGTTTTTGGAAAATCATAAAATCTGAAAAAATCCTGAGAAAATCACATGCTTGTAGTAAAAACCAATTTACTCAATTTATGGTAACTCCAACGGGAAGTGGGCTGTACTTCACTGGATTAAAACAATTTAACAATACCAAAAATTGAAAAACACACACAACCCCCCCCCCCCCTAATAAAAAATAAAAAATAAATAAAAATACCAATCTTGAAAATCATTGCTAGCATGAGAATTTGTGAGATGCATCCTTTCAATATTGAGTCGGAATGTGATGTCACTCAGCAACTATCTCGGAAACGGTTCTACGGCTGAAAACAAAAGTGGTTCTTGGTATTTTGTTTCACTGGATAAGTCTCCATGGATACCTGTAATACTAGAACACACATCAGCGCAGTATTTGACACAGGTATGTTTATTTTTGTTACAGTATGCAGGCTTTTGTTTCATTCTAGGACATGTTGTATCAAATATTCAGAGAAAAAAAAATAATGGAAAAGTTTGTGGGGCAAAATGTTAATAAGTTCTTAAATGGAAAGTGTAAATTTAATTATGTGTAGGGAACTAAACATGTTTTATTATCAATCCGTAATTAGTTTAATTAGACCAAACTTTTCTAAATTTGTCGTCACAAATTCAGTTTAAAATAAAATTATGTAAAAAATAAATAAATATTAAGGGAAAGGCCAATCTTGACAAACAGTACTTGCAAGCAACCATAAGATTTGATTACGCAAACAAGACACACTATCGAAAGATAACAAATTTATAAAAAAAACCAACATATTGTATAAATTTCAGCACTTACTAAAAAATCACACCCCCAGTCTGCATATAATATAAAATCCCACTTTAATAGCGCAGGGAAAAAAAAATGTGCTCACAAGGCCTGAAATTATTCACATTTCCACACGAACACCTATTGCCGGGTCACGTTCTTACAGGGGGAAGAAGAAAAAAAAAGAGAGGGTAAAAATGGTGTGAGAGTGAAGACAGTCAGTGAGAGAAGGCTGGGACACGAGTTCAGAACACCCTCCGCTGACCCCATACCCATGGGGGAATCATCACTTCTAAACAGCCAGCAATATATTTTCATCAATAAAATTGATCAAGGAGCCTCCATGCTAAAAATAGAACTGCATTAGGCACACGCAGCCGGACCTCTTGCCTACTAACTGTGCCATGATTGTGAGTTTTTATAATCTCATTGGCGATGCGTTGTTCTCATCCTTCTTCGTATTTTCAGAGTAAAGCCCTCGTTCCTCCCGAGGAAGGAGGAAGGGGGGGGGGGGGGGGGGGGTGTTAAAATTGAATGGATGTTTTTGAAAACAGCGTTTGTGATGCAAAAGCAAGGCTTGAGTGATTGTGGGGGGGGGGAAACTGTCCATACACAGTACCGACCAATTAACATGCTGCGAGGAAGAAGCCGCTAGTACACAACTTGCTCTGGAATATCTACCGAGAAATGAAGGCTGAAGGCGGGTTTAATATTCCATTAAATGGAGGAAAAGAATGGCGTGTCCCGAATTGAAATACAAGTCACCATTAATCTGTGTACTTCTGCAGGGGCTTTTGTTAACTCTACTTCTATTCTTCCTGGGTCCCCTCGCTGTAAAGTCACTGATTCAAGGCTGAATGAAATTGGCCAAAGTTACAATGAAGGCAATGTAAGAGAGATGGTAAATACACAAGTCTGTTAACCCGGCGTACACGTGTATCGGAAAACGCGGTGAACACACGAGACCCAGGTTCAAAAGATGATTACCTTGAAATGAAAAATGGAGAATCTATAATTTATGTGACTGGACTGCATACATGATCTTCTAGTGTAAATACATGGTGTTAATACACAACACAGCGGCTGACACCCCAGCTTTGAAGGAAAGGGACCTAAATTCACAAGATGTACTTTGTAACTCAATCGATATACACTTGTACACTGGAATGTGGAGGTTCCAGAGAACCCCCCCCCCCCCACCCAGGATTGTCTTCAAAATACTGCAATGTCCTGAACAAATAAAAGACATCCACTAAAAATTTGTTTGCATGTAATTCTGAACAGAAAGATTAACCGAGATGCATAAAAGCTGAATTGACAAATTTAATTCAATCGCAATTTTTCCGAGAAAAGAACAACTTATTCGCATGTAAAATAGTTTTTTTTTCTGAAGACAAGGAAGGTCTAAACTTCCGTATCAGAGATTAAACAACAGTTTGACAAAGTTTGTGGCAGTTGTTAAATAAGCTTTAGTCGGGCCCCAACAATATCTCCAAGACCACTGGACAATCTCCAGTTTCACATTTTGCACATTGCATGCTCATACTCAACTAGAGCCACCACTGAACAAATTATATACATTTTTTTATTTTTACCCCCTTATTTTTAAAAACAATATCATTGACCAAAGATCGTTTGGAGAAATTATTCTAAACCGTCAGTCTTCTAGTTCTAGTGAATAAAATGTTCGCCGAAAAAAAATTTAAAAGTTGTGTTTGAACATTTTAAAAAACTGTTCACTCCTAACCACTGATTACTTTGACCATTTGACTTTGTATCTCTTACTAAATTTATTAACCGAAACCAGAAAAAAATCCATGACTTAAAAAAAAGAAAAGGTTGTTTGCCGTGTGTCTATTGATGTACCATGGAAATAACAGCATCATTTCCACTCAATATATACTTAATTCAAAAGAATAAATGATTTTGCCCAAGGGCATACTCAAATTTGATTTTCAATTCTTCCCAACTTCACCCTTTCCTTTTGTCCGGTCAAGAGAGGGTCAGTCAACAAGGGTGTGGAGCTAATTTTGTAGGCATTGAAAAATTCGATTTGATTTTCAAGTGGACTTACAATTAAGTTAGACAGGAACTCTAGCAGGACTGTAGTTTGAAAAAAAGAAGAAAGAAGAAATTTGGTTGAGTCACAAGATTTCACCTCTCGTGTCCCTGGTCAAATTTGATAAAGGGCAAGGTGCCACAGTGTCGGAAAAAAAACATTTGATCTTTCGTATTCTTCCTTCACCAAATATTGAAATGGGGAAATTTGAAATGACTGAATTTCCATCATAATCAACTGATTGCATTCTGTATGCACATCGGCGGGAATTTTCTTTAAAAAGTAGACTGCTGGGGCCA
>JAUELU010000003.1:6106181-6120719 GCA_032357145.1 Evasterias troschelii
TTCAATGACCAATTGAGTCCAAATTTTCACAGGCTTGTTATTTTATGCATAATGTTGGGATACACCAAGTGAGAATAAAGGTCTTTGACAATTACCAAACGTGTTCAGTGCCTTTAAACTGTACTTTGCATTAAGATAAAAAAATATATAAAAATAAATAAACAGATAGAATAGAAGGAAAGAAAAAAAACAAGCATCATCAACTCATACTATATATATAGTGAAATGCTCACTGGTTCATTGTTCGTGACTGTGGGGAACTGTATTATTTTGTAATAACAATAGCGTGTATTTTTCTTGGTATCGACAGAACATTCCCTTATACCTCTATACACTCTACAAACAATTCTGGGTCAGAAATAACCCTCATACAAGTCCCTTGTGGCCAGATTCGTTTCATTTCATTTCGCAGAATCCGACAAATCAAACTTCCTTTTTTAACAACACTTTCCCCATTTTCCAGCCTGACCCAGAAAAGGGTCAGGCTTCCGGATCAATCCGTGTCAATCCAGGTCAATCCTGACCTGGGATTGTTTTGACCTATAGAGTTTACAATGTATTCCATAAAACTAAGTCCATATGTAAAACTTCACCATGGGAAAGGGGGATTCGATTTAGATTTCGATAATGTACAATTTGTGCCGCCACGTCAGCTGTCTATAAACGTTCCCTATCCATTTGCCCGTCTTTACATATATACATTCACCATTCTGCAATAAACCACGGCTCTATACCCAACGGGACTTGATTTCAAGTCGGTAACGAAACCAAAACATCGCCTGTATTTTTGTGAAGCCCAGGCCGGTCCAGTTCTAGTGCGCAATTACCACCCCAGATCGATGCAGACACTTTGAACTTTATACACGAATTTCAAACATCTCCCGTTGTCCCTTCTACGGCAAAAGGTTAAAACGTCCCAAAGGGGAAATTTGTCCTTCCAGGGAGCCATGTCTCAGGGAAGCCAAGCGAAATAATTTAACAAATTGTCCTTGTTAATATTCAGATCCACGTGGAATTGCGTTTTGTAAATCAATTTACATAAAAGTACAATCGACTGAAAAAAAAGTACCCGCGTTTGCCCAAGGGCATGTCGGAAAACTCAACCTTCAAACCCAGTATGGAAAATTTTGGTGCACAGCACGATGTATAGGTTCCGGTGCTTCGGAAGCAGAAATTAAATGCAGTCCATGGAAATTATGTAACTCAAATCATATTACAATAGATGAGATAAATGTAAATAGATGTCAACCTGAATTGAAACCGAGATTACCTTATTCATAAGTTCCCTTTATATATGATTTACTCTGAATATGGGTGCGGTGTTTATGCACGTGCTCATTACCGTATATAGGCCTATTTTGATCCAGCTGTTTAGTTAGCTCACGGAGGGGCGATCTTGCCGATAATCAAGTCACGTATGGAACTTTTTATGGTCACGTACGGAACTATACTTTGATGTTGACACGGTTCGTTAGTTGTATAGGCCAACCCTCTACAGAACTTGTTGTTGTTAATATTTTAAAATTCCCAAAATGATTGTCGTTAGGCCAATGAGCCCGAAACGTTTGACATGATTTTTGAGTGGTTTTACCACCAGTAAAAGGCAAACTGGGCCTGTTCAATTATGGATGAATATTATAACACATCAGGGAGCATTATCGGCATACAAAAGATCATTCCGACGCCATCACAACGCATCACAACGCAACTGTGTCACAATCCATCCTTGATTGATGCTTACAATTTATTTCAAGGGGCACGCATGCGCCATTTTGTCAAGTGGGGCACGTCTAGCCAATTAAAAGTGTTATTGCAATTACTATTCGTATAGGTTTGTCTGACGTAAATGTAAAAAAAAAAAATTGTCTGCATCAAATGGAAAATATTTTTTTCAATATTGAAATTATTATAATTCAAGCTTATAAAATGTAACATTTTACTCTGATAACTTTTAATTAAGAATGTCCGGATTTTAAAAGGGGGCGCGGGGAGGAGGGGGGCGGGGCGAACATCAATTTGGGGGAGTGGGGAAGTGCCCCTTCTTAGTTACGCCACAGATATCTGCCTGTAAAAGACCATCTATGTCAACGTACTTGTTTAAAATTGAGTTAAATTAAGCATGCCAGCCAGGATTGTCTTTTTAAGCAACGTGCGTGTTGGGTGTCGTCATGGACAGATGCGACACAACATGAACTTTTATTGTATTTATTAGTAAACTTATCGGTCTCTAGAGGACACAATGGATACATTAATGAGGGACACACTATGAAAATATGAATAAAAGATTCATATATTATGAGGGCACACAATAGAAGGTTTCGCAAAGGATTATATATTAACCCTTTGTTCATATTTCCGCTGTGTAATATCTAGAGATTGATACTATATTATACAATGATTGTATTAAAACCAATTTGTTTTTCCCGATGAGAAGCCCTTAGCCAAACCACTTTTATCTATATATGAACAAGTATAAAAGCGAAAAGACTGCCGTACAGTTAAAACAAATCTCGTACTATCTTTACCAGTGCCGTCGGGTTCCATGTTCTTGTGTCTGGTATATCTTTTACATAACGTGTGGTATCGTCAGTTCAAACCAATGATGTCCAAGCTTGCACATAACACTTGAGTGTGAGTGAACGTTTAACAACCATACATACTTATAATATACAGGCACTTTGCTCGTGTCCATTTACAAAACGAGCGAAAATAAATGAAATGTAACATCATAAACACCAAATATGACATCGAGAGAGTGTCGTTACTTAGATTACAATGGTAAACAGATTGACACATTTGATTCATTACAGATGGATTCCTCAGGGCTTAGTTTCACTGGAATGTGCATAACTTTGCTGAGCACGAACAAATTCTGCCAAAAAAGCTTTTTTACACAAAATCTGACAAACCTTTAGTTGAGTTAGGCAAAGACCTGGGCTTACCAGCTAGAATGCTTTTTCCAAAAACCGGGAGCGCAAATAAATTGTACCGTTTTGTGTACTCATATACCGTGCCGTTTCCTCTACAAATGAGGACAAAAACCACATAATAACCAGTGCCTTCATCACTGCTCTTTCAATACGTCAAAATTCGTTTAAAGAAAAATAACAAGTTTTTCGGGTAGCATAATTTGTTTGGCCTTTTATGCTCATTTGTTCTGTGTAGTACTTTGGTCACTTAGGAGCAAGGTATTGCATGCACATAACTGAAGAAATATGTATCCAATCTCCCCCAAAAATATAATTATATATAATTTAAAATTACCGATATCAATGTAGTCAGACACATTTTCCGGAAAAGGGGCCAGTTCGACTGGCTAGTAGGTCTAGTTGTGAATCTTTCAGAGAATGGTGTATTCGGAGAAATTCCTAAGATTCGGAGATACTTTTGTGTGTTCGTAAGACAACTCGTGTGTGTTCGTAAGACAATTCGTGTGTGTTTGTAAGACAATTTGCGTGTATTCGTAAACCGTAAGACAATTCGCGTGTATTCGTATATCGTAAGACAAATCGAGTGTGTTCGTAAGACAACTTGCGTGTATTAATAAATCGTAAGACAATTTGGGTGTCGTAAATCGTAAGACCATTCGTTTGTATTTGTTAGACCATTCGTGTGTAATCGTAAGACCATTCGTGTGTAGTTGAAAGACAATTCGGAAAAATTTAGCCCAGTAAGAAAATAGTTTCTCGAAATTATTAGCACTCATTAAGATGAACTGTAACAGGCAACTTCGAGAGATGTTTTCTAGAGGCTTAAAAGGATGTAATTTAAAAAAAACACGTTGAAATATCTGTTTTGTTTTAAAGGGAAAGATCTTTGAAAAAGGTCAAATCGGCCGCTGTCAAGTTTATGACTTACAATGGCACGTCATATTCTTTATGTCACCACTGGATGTTCCAACATGATCATTGCATAGAAATGAATCTAGACAAAATATTACAAAACAAATTAATTCCACCAAGTTTCAAATAAACTTAATTGGATCCGGTGTAGTGTTAACGCAATGGTCGTAAAGTATTACAATCGGCCACGAACCTTTCTCATCAAATTAATTGGACAGTTTGTACAATAGGCTCTCCGTACCAAAGTTTTTAAAATTTATATCACCGATGTTAATATTTGATGCAGTGTTAACACAGCCGTGTCTGAATCAAGCGGCTTTGGCTATGCCTATCAGTACGGCCGTTGGTTGCAATGAAGACTATAGGACTTTTCGAAGCCATTAATTCAGATACAGCCTACTGGCTCCAGTAATGCCGCGTCACTTGTCCAGATAACGAGAATGTTTTTTTTAACCGGGTCGACTTACTAAGGTGTCGACTTGTCCTAATAATCATTATCTGTCCCAGATGATTTTTACTGAAACTGATATGGTAAGTCGGCCTCTTAGATTCGTCTGGACGACTTAAATCTTCAAGACTTTTTGGGGGGTTCAATGAGTCGTCTTAGTTAGACTTAATATCATGCCAAGTCGACTTATGTTCCACAAAATAAGATGTCTTGGCGAGAAACATTATCGAGACAAGTTGAGTTTTTTTTTCAATGAAATAATTATCCGGATAAGTGGTTAGGTACTTCTGGAACTCTGTTTACATGGATTATGATATAACATTACATAGGCTGAGCCGGAGCACGGCGTTGACCGTTTTGTACCTCCGTTTCCTGAGTACAGTTCCACGCTTTGCGAAAACTCTTTTTAAAGTTCCCGCTTAGGAATCCGTACAGAAGTGGATTGGCACAGCTATTGAGATAACTTAAACACAAAGTAAAGTCAGATACAAGGCCATTGAACCACTTTTGCCAAATGCAAGGTACAAACACCACTATAGTTCTCCATACATAAAATGGCCACCAACACATGAAGAAGGCCAGCACTACGAAAAACACGAGACGGTTTACCTTACGTGATTTCTTCATCTTTCCCGTGCGGGTTCCTAATTTCTTAAGGCGCACCACAATGCTCGAATAGCACACGGAAATAATTAATAAAGGAATAACCAATCCCATCAAAGAAGTGTAGATCATGAAAAGTTTCCGAGTTATATCGAAGGCATCATCACCGAAGACAGACTGGAAATCGAAATAACACAACGGAGTACCTCTGTTATCGGTGTATTGTGTTACGATATTCATCGGGCTGGCAGCGGCCAGGGCTAGGAACCACACGCCTATGTTAACGCAGATGGCCAGGCGAAGAGTCCGGTACCCGCGGACCCTTCGAGCGTGGCATACGGCAACGTAGCGATCCATGCTCATGGCGGTCAGGCAAAACACGCTGGTGAACTGGTTGAGGCCGTCAATTGCATACACCACATGGCACAGAATGGGGCCGAATATCCACTTGTTACCCACCAGGGTAGCAATAGACAGAAATATAAGCGCAATCATGAACAGGTCATCGGCTATGGCCAGATTCAAGATGTACAAATTGGTGACAGTTTTCATTTTGGCGTAGCGAAGCACCACAAAGATCACCATGCTGTTGCCAATCAGACCCGTTACGCAGACGATCAGAAGAAAAATTCCCGCCACCCAGTCTCGAATTTGCGTCTCAGGCCTAGACTCCTCTGTGCAGTTCTCCAAAGAACAATTGATGGGGGAACTATCCGAGCCTGTATCCGGACAATCCATTTTACTGAAGGTGCTGCACGATTCAGAAAGTGCGATTCAGTTCTCGTAAAATGTCGTGAGAAGATCACCGTTTTGCTGGTCTTTTTCCTGTGAGTCTGGATGCAATTATATTGTTTCAGGCTCAAGATATCTTTGTCAATTCAAAACACACCACTAACTCTTCTGAACCAAGATTTCTGTTCTAAACGTAATTCGTCCCATGTGCATATTGAGAAAGACCGTTTCCAGAGAGTTCGTAAAAAGCAAAAAAATTCAAGTTTTTTTCGCAGAAATCCTTATAAATCCCCTCACTACAAATCTTCCAGACGGAGTTAAACTGATCAAACAGGAAAGAATAATCGTGCGAAAAAACACTTAGAACAGAGACATAATGTTTCTTGAAAAACGCGGCAATTCTCTACTGTCCATGTGGAGTGCACTCGAAAAGATGTTACATAAAACACTAAATAGCTGCATGGTATGATTCTGCACTTAATAGTTATGGAGCCATGCACATATTTTGGCACGTCGATATCGACAGTTTATATCGTAGAATCCAGGTTAATTTGAGTGCACGGAGTGTGCCAAAAATGGAACTCTGTCTGCCTCGGCCGGCCGTGTCTGAGTCGCCTTTCTCGCTGGCTGGCTAGGTTCCGAATGACGGCCGTAGTACCGCGTCTACGGACACGCAGTGTAAAAGCATCGTTGACAAAATGGCATGTCACCGGTTACGTGTGTTCTGGTGACTTTCAATGATCAATATTCATTAGATCGTCGTGTAGTCACACTCTCTCGTCTGTGAACACATCACACTGAACGTACGAACTACGTGGTTATAATATTCGAGATGAAATCATCAATACTCGCGGATGACGATATCAATGGGACTTATCATTGTTTTAAATAATATTCATCAATGTAAAACCAGGATCTTCACAATTCTATACATCTTGGTAAATACCCCTGCTTGGTAGATTAAAGCAAATATCGGTTGATTTCTTTGTTTTGCGAGTGGCAATTTGTACTCTGTCGGTTCAATAGTAGCACTAACACTTAACAGACTCGTTAATAAGGTACGTATCAGCTCTCCTTAAAATGCGAATAAAAAACCGTTGTTAGTGCATTGCATTTGAAGGCCACACCTTTGTGTTAATATCACATATGAACAATTTCTGACATCTTCACTGGTATTCATTGTGGTTGAGCGTTCATTTAAGTTCAACACCGTAACATTTCTTGCTTATTATTAGTTCTGCTTGTAACTCTTTAGCTGGTTCCCGTTTCTTTTATTTTTCATTGAAAACATTGTCAAACTAGACGAAGTACTTGAAGAAATTACGGATATTTCTGCCCGGGACCCGGTTTTAAAGTGTTTCTGATTTTAGACCGCATTTCAATCCCCTGTGCCCTTTAACCTTTGACCCGTGAGGCTAAGGTGATAAAGGGTACATCCTTGGTCAAGGGAGAACGTATCTGCAAACTTTAGCCTCAGGATTGTTATATATATAACTTTCAACTTTTGCTTTGAAATATACAATTTCTGGAAAAGAGAAGGAGAAGAAGAAGAAGAAGAAGACGTTTCATGGGCAGAGATGGTGTTTTGGTGCTCTCCTTCTGATCACATGAGCTACTAATATAGTAGCCGAATAAGCCTAAGGCCTAGGCCTGTACACTTTTTGCACAGAGTCAAATTTAGGGCTGATAAGCCAGAATCTATCGGATGGACCTTCTGTGTCTTCCGCTTTTCTTCGGAACTGCCTATGGTGTTCGGCCTCGTTAAAGCTCTCCATTGGAAACACAAGATCTATAATTCTGACGGAATATTAGCCAAAAGGTTAGAACTTTTTCAGCAACGGTTAAGTGTTTACCAGTCTCACGCCTGCTAAATGTGCCCTGCCTACGGGTTCGGTTACATTTATTACTTGATGCTTAATTGTGCGGCTGTAGCTAGACCGGTACGTATTCTCGGCTGTGTGTCAGACCGTTCCCCAGGGACCTTTGAACACCTCACCGTGTGATTAATTTCATATGATAGATTGAGCTAGACTCTGAACATGACTTCTGTAAAGTGATAAACCTTGTACGTATTAATTGATACCGCCCATTGATCCAACGAAATGAATTGATGGCCGTCACGTTGCCGCGCTGCAATTGTAATGCATGGAGGCCGACTGTCCCATTCGCAGTAAAAAATATTAGCGCCCTCTTTTGATATATCAAAAAATCAAGAAAAGTGACCGTCTGCTTTTTGAAACATTGGTAAATATCGTCAAAAACACCAGTTTTAATCTGAAAATTCAGTGGTTTAAAAGTTCAAACCAGTACCAACCCTCAAAGAACAATTTCCTTCTGAAACACTGATCAAGTCGATGAAATGGCATTATGAATCCCACCACTGATGTCTTTGATTGCCTCAATTGTCTATAATTCACTGAACCAAAAGAACCTTTTGATGATAATATTTTATACAAAAAATAGTAGATTTGTTCTAATCCCCATTGTAACTCAATGACGCAGAACAGGGATCGCTCACTTTGATTGGTCAAGGTTTTATTATGACGAACTCGCAGCGTTCATTGATTGGACTATTTGAATGGGAGGAATTGATGGTGTCAGTATTGCAACATCCTTCTTTACCTGGTTTATATTCTGACACTTTTTTTGTTAAGAAAAGATAAAAGAAAAAGCGAACCAAAAGGAGAACAACAGTTCAAGGTATACTCTAAAAATGAATTACCATAAAAAACTTACTTGGTAAGAAGCACTGCAGGTTTTGATGATGCATAACATTTTCAGAAACAATTCCCTTCAACGAAATGTAATTTTAGAGAAAGGGATTCAAACACTTTTCAATATGATAAATGTTTCTGCTTGAAACGTTTCTTAAACTGTGTATTCCAATTACGGATTGTTATTCCTGCGTGGATATAACCGCTCCAGATTTTCGGCGAAACGCTACCACAGCATTTGAAATGAAATATTCATAACTTACTTTTATGGTTTTCATTTATACAGGAAACAACAACAACAATCGAAAGGTTTCAAAAACGAAAGGTAGGCCTACACTTTGTCTTTAAAGTGATCGTTTATACTTTTGGTAAATGTCAAAGACCAGTTTCCTCGATTTGTGAATCCCAACATATACATGAAACAACAAACCTGTGACAGTTTAAGCTCAATTGGTCATTGCAATCACCCCAAAAAGTGGAGAAAAACCTTAAGTGTTTTTACTGTTTTCAAACATCGAGTTTTCGACTTATTGAGATCAAAACTAATTGTTTTACTCATTTCTCAAAAACTATAGCATTTTATTAAAAATATTTCAAAGGGAGTATCCCATCATGACCATCTTTATACCATGTAAGTTATGTGTGAATCTGTGAACATTTATATTTTCACTTTTTACCAATGTTACAAACACCCTTTAAGCCAATCGCCAGGGTTGGTTCCACGCCCGACCGCATCCAGGTCGTCTATGGGTCCATTACAATGCCGTAGGGAGTTCCCTGTAGCCACCACTGACGTCTGTTACCATGGTGTAACGTAGAGCCTCGGATGTCTTCTTCATGGATAACTGATTCCTGGGACTTGTTTTACGCTGGCTTTTTACAAGCCGTAGCAATTATTACTTTATTGTGTTTTATAATGCACAATATTGATCTTCAACGTTCATGTGGGGGTTGGTCTGCGAACAACATGATATAAAGTCATCGATGACGTTTTATAAGATCAACTAACCATTATTCTGTAACTAGTGGATAATATTAAAGTGATCGCAGCTATTTATCATTTTCATGGTTCAATATTCAAGGTTGCCATATCCTTCAACGAGGCACCTGTTTCAGCGTAAAATGTTTTCAGCTGGCTGTCAGTCGCAATTGTCACATGTAATAAATCACTTAAGAGGGCTTGCGAGCGCTTATATTCCACTTTCTAACCGCAGAGATGACGACAAGACATCAAATGACTCCCAGCTAGTTGGGGAACCGACGTTTTCAATCAACTCAATGGGTCCAGGACTTTTGGTGACAACGCGCGTGACCTCGGTCTCATTGACATTAACCAGGCGGCCATTGCTTTGTGTACAAACCAATGCACAGGCGCATGTTGATTTTTTCTCAGCCCCTCTGACCCAAGTCACCGACCCCTGTTGATTGTAGGGGAGGATATCATGGAATATAGCATGGGTGGGATTTACCACGTGGGTGCTGTTATGTTTTTTCTTGACTTGTGACAGCAGCTTTGACAGCCAAACTCGCTGCAATTTTAAGCAATGCTAATGTATTAGTGTTGTCTATTTATTAGTAAGGAACCAAGATTATTTTCACTTTCAAAATCTACTTTGAAGTGGAAGAAAGTGTAATTTAGGTCCAATGATGTTATCTTCCAAATATTTTAATTATATGACCATTTTATATACTGGTATCAACACACATATCCTGTTTAATTAGCATTTAAAAACACATATAATCCGACTGAGGCCTAAAGGACACCAATTTTTCTGATTCCTTTTGATACAATGGGGCTGATTATGCGTTTTTTAACAGGTGCGATAATTTATACTACCAACAATGTAACAATGGATAATTAATTTGCACCTGCATTGTGTATTGTCGTAATAATATTGTCCGTCCGTGTCAATCTGTCACTGTTATCCAATTACGAGGTACATTTGTCCTTGCATCGAGGGACAACACTGATGACACAATAGAAAATTCACTTAGAAATGATTACCTTTGAATCCAGATGTGTTTTTGCGAGGCTTCTGAATAATCCCCCGACATGTTGAGTCTCCGTAAACATTTCGAAGCAATTTACGCTGAGCTTCATGTGATTGTCATCGGCCCTGTATGCTTGGTGTGATAATGTGCAGCTATAGTACAGCCTACATGATTGTGTCCGCTCCGTGCACGACCTTGCTGCGGTATTAAGTGGCCACCACCTCAATGCTTTAATAAACGTGCACCCAAGAAGTAACTATAAATAAATAAATAGTAAACTTGCGGGTACAACCGGGTATTAAATCTCCTCTGTGAGTGTTGGCTTTAACATTTTGGTCTCTACGTTTTGAGCAGTACTATGCTCTTCTCAACACGTCGAGACCACATCGGCTCTTTTCAGAGCCAACACTCCCATACAAAAAAGAGAGATTTAAAACATGGTTGTACCTGCAAGTTTACTATTTATTTATTTGTAGTTTTACTTCTTATTTTCACACCATGCGAAGTTTCAAACACCACAAACTTGCACCTATATTTGAACGCTTTTATATATATAAAGACCCAAAAGGGAAATTTTTACCTGAGCCTGTTTTCGACGAGAAGCCCCTTCCAAATTCCGTAGCATTGTTGCTTAAAAATTGCTCAGTTTCTATTGTATGGTGGGGAAAATCCACATGCGCTTCTTTTTGTGGTGATTTTCGTAAAGCGATATTTAGGCCTACCGTCATTTATTTATCTTCAATAGTTAATTAGCACCAACCAAAAATTACAATCACGGATTGAAAATTATTGTGAATCCGTTAATAACGGATCGTGTGGATCTTAAATCATTGATTCTGAATTCGTAACGACGGATTGCGAATCCGTAATAACAGATCTGTAAATCCGTAATAACAGACCTGTAACAGGATTGTGAATCCGATTGCGAACCCGTAACAAATGGTTCTGAATCCGTAGTAAAAGATAACTGATCTGTAATAACGGATTGTGAATCTTGAATTACGGATTCTTAATTCGTAACTACGGATTGTGAACCCGTAAACAGATAGTGGATCTGAGTAACGGGATTGTGAATCCGTAACAAAGGATTCTGAATTCGTAGTAAAACATAATGGATCTGTAATAACGGCAAGTTGTGAATCATGAATCACGGATTCTGAATTCGTAACAATGGATTGTGAATCCGTAACGGGATTGTGAGCCCGATTGTGAATTCGTAACATTGTATTTTGAAACCGATTATGAATCTGCAACAACAGACTCTGACCTGTAATAACGGATTGTGAATTCGTAATAACGGATTGGTTATCTAGTTTTGTTGGCGCTAACGGGCTTTCGCAATTCTGTCAATAATGCTCTTCGTCTAAATTTGTTATGTGTGAAAAACAGAGGGAATATTTTTCGTTCACTCTTAATTAACTTTTTACTTGTTTTCCCCCTCATAACCATTAAGTTTACTCGAAAAGATATTTTGTTCGCCCAATTTTAAAACTGGTCTCCTTAGGGGCTACGGGTTTGCCATTACCAAAAAACTAATAGAATGCTGAAAAGGTACAATTATAACAACTCAAAAAATACCTGTCATGCATGTCTTGACGTCGTTGGAAAAAAAATCTGATCAAAGGGTCTTCTGGTGTTTTTAATTTGACGAATTGAGCGCGGTGGCCCTTCATCTATTTGCCTACGTTTTGACCTATAAGTCAACTCTGAAATTGAATAGCGAACTGCCTTGACTCTCGAAAAGACAGGTGGGTCGTCGCATACAGTCTGAACCGACATGGATCTGACTTCTTTTAAAGCCATGCTCCAACTATACTCTACATTTCCTGTATGTCAATTGCTTCGTTTTCCGACAGGAACTTGCTCTAATTGAAATTTCGTCCGCCATCAATCGAGTGCTTTCTCCTCGTTCGGGTTTGGACAGCTGCATGCATTATTTATTCCCATCATTTAAAAAAGATATGCAATCGTATGGGAATGGCATTTGGGTCTAAATTCGTCTAATAGTTTTCAAAAAATTAACTGATGCCACTACAACCTCATTTAGAAGATAAAACAGAATATTTTGTAAAAATTGTATTCGATAACTCCAATCAAGTTATGACCCAAATGCGGTACTGGAAAAGATAATTTTAGAAGGCAACTTACACCCCGTTGTAATCGTCTGTATACAAAATACAACCTTGTATACAGTGATATCATTAGCGTTTAACTCCTAGTGCCAATTCATGAATAAGTCATAACTGACCTCTTTTGAATACAGCTTTCTAGACTCGAAATGTGCATAACCGAGTCCATAACGCCCAAAGGAAAAAGGGATCTGCCCTGAGAATGAGCATGCAACGGGTTTCCAAACAAGTGAACACGTAAGAGGTTAATGCGTTGTCATGTTATGGGGTAGGTTTTTGAAATCCTGGTAAAGAATTGCAACAAAACAGAGGAAGAAGGAGTTTGTTACCGCTCAACCCCGGCCCATGCCCCCAGTACAGTGTCAGCTTATCGATGGTACAGAAGATGACTTAAACAAAAATACTTTGTAAAGGCTTAACCAGTCAATTACAAAAGATGACTTGAAAAAGTTTTTTGCAGGTAAAGGCTTAACCAATAAAACACAATCTTTCCAATGTTGAACACACCAGGCAGCCTGTGATGTATGGCACACAATCTTGACATTATAAGATATCTCTTAAGTTATAACGAGAAAATAGAAATGTTAATTTTTGTAATGATATTTCTGTTTCGTATTAAGCACGCCATAGAGATCGTTGTTGGGACGAATCCATCGTTATTGACAGATGACAAGGGACTAAACCAATAAGATGAGCAATTATTATTATTACATCTGTTTCATACCTCCCACTACCAAACAGCCCCGACTCTGGCATGGAGAAGAGGGATGCCAGCAAACGTGCTTGAGCCCTGTCCTTCCAATCACCGTACCATAAGCTCCTTCACAATTTCAACTAGAACTAAAGTGCTTCACAAATAAAAAAAAATAAAATAAAAATAATAATAATTATTAAATGACCACTGCTGACCAATAGGTGACCGCTGGCCAAAATCCGTGTCGACCCGAAATGGGGCTCGAGGCAATTAAAGCAAAATACATATTTTTGTCTCTGCGAAATTAGTTTTACAAATTTTCACGAGGAAAAACCTGAAACTTGTTTGACTAAAAAAGTTAATATAATGTTCAATTAAGACAATTATCCATGCAAAAGAAAGGCCATCGGCTATCGCGGCTGCGGCTTGAACGTCACTCTAAAACGCATTGAAACCTATGAAGTCCATAGTAACACCATTGGCAACAGCCGTAGCCGTGGCTGCAGCCGCTTATTCAAACACGGCCTTAATGTACCATTCCTGGGCCTTTCTAAAACCTCGGTTTGGGCTCCGTCTCCGGCTTTGGCTCTCTTATGTTTTATTTTTTTACAGCGTGTATTTGTACGCGGTGGTTCGAACATCAGACGGAGCCTGGAACAGGAGCCCAAGCCCAAGTCGAGGTTTGAGAAAAGCCCTTGAAGTCAGTCATGCAAGATGTATTACTGGGGTATCCAAAACGGATGAGCCTTGTTCAGGTGTCTTCTAATGTTCCGGTGACTGTATGTTCCAGTGACGCATGTTATAGGCCTAACGAAATAAGACCTGACCTGATATCAATGTTTTAAGACTTCAATCTTCTTTGAGCATGTGAGCAGCTCACGTCATGTTGGTTTTATTTTTTCTGAATGATTGTTCTGAATCTGGATTTAGAGGACTTGACAGTCCAGGTGCGGCTTGCTAATTCATTCAGCAATGATTTACTGAGGTGTCGGCGCGTGTCATGAACTTTAATAAAGATAACTAGGCAATCTTTCATAAAAAAAAATAAAATACCTTGAGTATTTTCAACAACCGTAAAAAAAAGTACGAAAAAGGAAAAGCAATCAAGGGAGAGATTGGAGTGCAGCATAGAGCAGCAGCAGTTTGTGCTGAAGTAACGCGGAATTTACAGCGACTGATGCCTGGGTTGACCGGCGTTGATTAGGGGACCGGCCTTGCGGTTGTCGGCCCGGCTCACATCTCATCGCAGGTGATGCAGATATACTTATTAGTTTCTGTATCGAAATAAAAGTATACAAGTTGATAAAATAGACTCCAGCGATGCCACTAGCGAGTTATGGATGGACGATGGAAGAGTGGATGGAGTGGCGAGGATGGAATGGTG
>JAUELU010000003.1:6172409-6182778 GCA_032357145.1 Evasterias troschelii
TCACAACTTCGACGACCAATTGAGTTCAAATTTTCACAGGTTTGTTATTTTGTGCATATGTTGAGATACACCAAGTGTCTTTGACAATTACCAATAGTGTCCAGTGGCTTTAAGTGCATATTAAATTTCATGTATGTTTTTGTTAAACCTTATCGCAAAGAGAAGGGGTTCGCCTCGATGTTTCTGGTTGTGGCTGCTGCTTAGCTACTGCTTATCCTGTTGAAACAAATAATGGGTGCTTTGATATGCCTGCCCCTTGGGGTGTGATAAAGTGCTAAATAAGAACTCAGAATTATTATTATAGGAGTGCACCGTTTGGTTTGGGTGTTTACAAACAAATTTACCCACACCAAATAGTGCCTTGGTAGGTAACATGTCCACCATATCTCAAAATAGCAATGGCACTGGTTACCACAGAGTTGTGTATACTTTATACGGGGTGTGGTAAGCACAAATTTCTGCGGTAGGTTACTTGTATTTTTGCCCACATTGTTTCCAGGTTACTTACAGAATAGGCAGTGGGATGATAGGTCAAAGGTCCCTCTAGCTGCCAAAGGTCACCAGCTAGTCTCTCAATCCCATCTGCTTCATGGTCAAGAACAGCCTTCAGACGAATGGCTTGATTAGGTTTGACCACAGGAAGGGGATGGATGGCCTTACTGTACCCTAAGACAAGAAAAAGTTCAATACTCACAGTAAATTCAAGCCATTAATTTTGTTAGTTTCTGAAATTGCAAAAATAAAATTGTCCACTTTTCTAGTTCACAAATAGAATAAATTTGTTGAATAATATGACAAAAGATGCTCACATTAAGCAGACAGCTTTGAGCAAGTTTGATTGCGCACCAAGGTTAACTAATGGTCGACTATTCTGACTCAAACCAAGACTGGTCGACCATTGGTTGACTACCCTGGACCAGCCTTAGGACCGATGTTTTATCCCGGGTCCCAGTAGCTTTGTTTCATGCTAACCCCTTGTAAAGTGCAGAAGGGAACCAGTGACACTGTAGCAAAACGGCTTGAACACCGTACCGATGGTTGACTGGACTTTGAAACGAGTCGTTTGAGTGAGTAAGTCATCATTGTTAAAAAGCTAAGAGAACTCCAAGAGGAAGACATCAAAAAAGTAAGTCATGTACAAACAGTCATATTTGACACTTTGTTTTGAAGTGACAGTGGTTACTGTTTTTGTATGATCACTTTGAGCATAGAGAAAGTCCTTTCTCTATGCTCTGAGCAAGAAGGAAATGCTTAATTACCTTGTGATGATGACTGTAGCGCCCCAACGCCTTCTAGTATCTCTCCAGGGTACAATGGAAATGGATCCTAGATTAGATCAAGTGAAACACAACCATTCTTACCAGACATAAGATTCAAGACTAAACATAACTGCAATGCTCATGCATGACAAAGTCTCACATTCTAACTTGCGATAAATGATTGCCCTTTCTTTTTTTACATCTATCGCATAACTATCACTATTGTGATTTACCTTTCCACTGATGTGTTATATAACAGTATACTGATTTATTGAGTCCTGTGGGAAAAAAAACACAGGCATACTACTTGGGTAGGATTCAAACCCACAGATAGTATGTCTGTGGAATTTTTTGTGCAGAACCGAAGCAAGAACTAAGCACTGTTTTGTTCTGGTAATTTATATTATTTCATAAGTTTCAACCTTGTATTACTGTCTGATCGCTTTGTTATTTTAAGAAGTGATACATACTTTTAATTTTGCTTAACAATTTTTGTGTCCTTGCTTGAATTTGCATTTATAACACAACAGACTCCTACCTGATGAAAGCGAACATCAATGTGGCCATGCTTCAGCTGACATTGTTTACCTGCTTCATAATTACTGTAGGGGATAACAAAATCATCATTGTTTCACAATTCATCACTTTTATGATTTCTGATCTGATAATGCTCTAAAGGACTTTCATGTATGAGAAATTAAAACATTTTTATCAATAAGAAAACAATATATGAAAATGTTTTTGACCGTCATTTGTGATGTTTCTTCACTTCAAGAGAAACTTTTCTGTACTTGTCATAGTGGGGTGGATAGGGGAAATACATCATTGTACATAGAGGAATTGTGCCTTTGATGAGACATCATGTACAAACATGGAATTTGACAAGGACATGTATGTCATGAGACAGATTCTCATATCTGGCTATAGGGCCAATGCAGTATTATGAAAAATATTGGTAGAATAACAAACAATTTTTAAAGTTGTCAAAATATCTGATGTTTGTTTCAAGGACAAATCTGCGATGGCCAAATATCTTGCACATGACACACTCTGACCATGTGTATCCCATATCCAACTTGGCCTTCAGCACCATTGGATATGGGACGCAGAAGCGATTTACTTTTCCGTATTCCACTTGTGCCTCATTTGGATAAGCAGGAACATTTTTTTTCTTCTTCATTTAAGACGCTAAAAACTAAGCATCAAAGAAAATAAATCCTTTTATTTCCATATGCACCGGTTTTATGACTATCATTTATAGCAACAATAAATACATTGCAAAATAAGGATAAGACATGATGCTTGTTCCAATGATCAAATGACAAGATATGGAAGTTAGGCCTATAGACCCCTTGCACATTGCGGAACGCTCCTCCGAACAATGCGCCGTTACCATTCCATTTCCGCCTTTTTTAGTCAATTCTTGTGTGTACTTTTTGACTACCAAAATGGCGGACAGGATAGGCGCGTGTATAAGTGTGCTGCACAGCCCGAGTTTTTGCCAACCGAGGTTGGAAAACTATGGAAAGCCATAACTGCAAATCAAAAACAGATAGCCGTAGTTTGTAGCAACGTTACACATAAAATAGTGTTGAACTTGTTGGAAACAAATCAACCAACCATGGAAGATATTTCAGTTCATGAATCTTTACAGAAAATGTTGAATTTGGTCACAGCATTTTTTAACACGATTGAATGTTTTGCTAACATTCGGCCGTCCATGCCAACCGCGCACTTTGTATATCAACAATGGAAAGGTCAAGTATTAATAGCATTTACCTCATTGGGTCTTTGATACGGCAGTAGTGACCAGGGGGTACAATAACACATGATATAGGACCTGCCACTAACTGCTCGTTATTCTGTAACATCAGTCTCTTTGGCCCAACCTCAAGACGAGTTATATTTGTTCCCTGAAATTAATGTTATTCAAAGAGAGAAACAAAATTAAGTGCTGTGAAGATCTCCTTCTTTGTAGCATTGTTTAGAAGGATGGAATTTAAACAATGATGACGATTTAAAACGACACAATTCATTCAGAGCATAGACATTTTCATTTCAGTTGGTTTTTCCTTTTGCCTAGCTTTGCATAACAAAGAATCCATTCACTAAATGCAGTGCTCATCAAAATATGCACTCTAACTTCTCCATTTGTTGTATTCTCAAAAATATAAAAACATGGCCTTGGACCTGACTTGTTCTAGATTTATAATTGCTCACTGAAGTGGCCTATCAATTCATCGGTATACATGTACTTACAGATGTACATTGTACTGTCACTATTTCCTTGTTAAACATTCAAAACAAAAGATTAGGGCCTACTGTACTAGGTTGGCCCTAAACCAAACACAAAGTAAAAAAATAAACGAACATTTAAAGAATGGAACATTAGGCCCACCCCAATACTCTAAAATACACAAATCTATGTTGCTGTGTTCCTATAAAGTGTTTGCCATGGACGTCCACAACTTGAAAACAAACATTAGTGCATTTTAATATGTTATTAGATAATTTATGCCATAGATCCCCCCTCCCAACAAAGCCAACCGTAGCAACATATTCATAAACCAAACTAGCCCCTATTTACATTTGTTCATCTAAACCACAATACAACTTATTTTACAAGGTTTATGTAACAACGATTAAAACTGAAAAATGGATTCCCCAGCCCACAGCAAGCCTAGGCCTAGGGCCTACATCTTTACTTTATTTATTTTATGTAGGCCTAACAATTTATTTTTATTTTTTCTAATAATAAACTCTGTCGAGGGGAGTTCAACTTTCAAAAAGGACTAGATGATGAAATTGATACTGATAATAGATATACCATATTGTACTAGACATATAAAAAAACAGCAGTATGTAGTTGAGTTATACAGTGAATGACACCTGAGCTCGAGTGAGAAGAGTGAAACAACATGCAACAGTTATTTACAAACACATCGCTCAGCGAAACTTTAATGCCAATTTTGCATGAACTTACCACGTCTAAAACGTGAACAAACTCTACTGGCCCGATGTTCACAATTCCAGCCATTGCTCACCACTTTTTCAAGATGTTGACACTACTTAAAAATTTGTAATAATATGGAGAAAACAACGCACATCCGATGACACCATTCACCACACCCGAGTGAATTTATAAATTGTGTCTAAATGTGTACATGATGTAATGGTATGCCGTGTATGTAGTAATAACGCTTGTGTAGTGTACATGTACAATACCAAATGTAGTGTGTGCAGACGACGACGTACTCAGCATTCACTCATCGCTTGGTGGCGCTCCCGCAAATTATGGTTGTTTTCCTTGAAAATAAAAATCAAGGGGGTTATGAAATACCGGTAGCATGCAGGTTTATCTTTCTGTATCCACCTCTAAGAAAACGAAGAAGTTCTTTCACACGCAGTGATAGGAACTAGACAAATTTTTTTTTTTTTTTTTATCGGAATGCCAACAGGTTTTTAAAGAATATTTTAATGAGTGCATGCATGGTCTTATGAAAAGTCCAGCTAAAGATCTGAGGACTATCAACAAAGAGAAACAAAATTAAGTTTTCAGTCTGAAAAAAACCAGACACAAAAATCACACCAATACCATAGCCCTCCGGTAAATGGTAAATATTATTTTTGTAAAAAGTTGCTTATTTCACTTGCCTAGAAATAAACCATTTTAATTACAATCCGAGTGCACAAAACAATTTGTTTTCACTGCAAACATGCCCCAAAACATTTTCTTCCAGTTGGTTGATGGTGTTTGTAGAAAACTAACGTAGAAATAATCTCCTTGAAACAATGAGTTAATTCATAATTTCAAAACATAATTTTCTATAGGCTCAACTTATGAAAGCACTCAGAGCTGGTTCATCATATATAGACAGTGGGAAAAGGGATTGGAATCACTTACAAGATTTGTTCGAGCCTATAAATGCATAACACAATGCACTTTTGTGTGCAATGTTTCCCCTTGCTTACCTTATTGCATTGGGAGGTCACTTTGGGACACTAGGTGATGGTAACACAATCTATTTTTATATTCATACTTTTATTTTGTCTAATTTTATATACATGTATGCTATTTGTTGGCGGGGTCTGGGAGAGCACATCGCTTAAAACTTTTGCCTTACCCTGGACGGCCCCTGCCAACAAAGACTTATGTCCGAAGATTTAAAATAATAAATAAATCAGCAGGTTGTAGTAGATATCCATATTCTCAAAACTATAGGTAAACACTAAAAATGTAGCTGCCACCTGGCGTTTAAAAATCACCCATTGTATTTAAAGAAGATTAAGTTTTGGTACATGTGGGGGTGCTGTGCTTGCATGGTACCCTTGACCTTGCCCCCCCCTCCCCCCATCCCAAGCTTCTACAGACAATCATTCAAGGCATCAGTCAAATCATTAAAATACTCATGGAAAACAAATACAAAGTATTTATCAATGAATCAAATCGATTGTCAAATTATATTTTGCCAACATTTTAACAATTTATTAATCTCCATGTGAGTGGCTTATAATTGCAACATACTTAAATATAAATACTTTTTTGGAAAAACTAAACAATCAACTGGATCAGAGTTTTGTTTTTATTTTAAAGTACTTTACTTTAAATACTGTTTAAATAAATATAACTTAAGCGGGAAAGGTAAAAAGGGGAAGATTTTGCTTCAAACCTATTTAATGTTACAATTTGCATAGGCAGCAGAAATCGACTCAAAATCAAAGAAAGACAGGAACGGGGCCAGGAAAAACATTTTGTCTGTCTGACCCTAAAAGATGAAAGTTGGAATTATTCGGATATGACAAGTCCGTAAAAAGATAATTAAAATTATGGAAGGACTAACAGTCAAACTTAAAGTTGTAATGTTGGTGTTGTAAGAAATGCCTCCTCACTATCATAGGAAATAGCGCTGATGAAACTTATTATCTGATTAAATTATACAAAAGCTTTAAAAACAAAAATCATTTGTATTCTCGAACAAAATTTCCAAAGCTGGAATATTAAAATTTTTACACAGCAAAGTGTCAAATCTACACAATCCTCAAACGTTTTACTTGTTGAATTTTATGTCATTTAATAAGTATATGCATTTGTATTTCTTATTAAATTGTGACCCATTTTTGTAGCCTTTATCTTTCTTTATGCTGAGTTGATGACAAATTTTGAGAAAAGCTTTTCAAAAAAAGTTTCTGTACCTTTTTGTCAGACTACAAACACGGTATGGTGTTATTTTAGTACTTCAATCATAAAGCTTTTACTTACATTGCACTCAGACAATTTACACCATGGCAATACGATTCGAAAAATGGCAAGCCAATGGTGGCATTGAGGGCTCTGTTATGAAGTTCCTGAGTTTGTTGACCTTTAACATTAATCGTAGTGCTTTAAAAAAGGGGTTTTCTTTCTTTATGCTGGATAGTCTATCGTAGGTTGTTAATGACAGCACTTGTAAACTCTGTGGTTGAAGCGTATCCACCTATGTCCTGTGTCCGAACCTTCAAACAGTGAAAATCAATGGTGCAAAGTTTAAAGAACTGATTCATCAGAAACGAATAACATGATACTAAATCTATTTCTTTCTTTATCCTCAGGCAAATTTGCAAAAAAAAAACATAATCTTGGCCTACTGTTTAATATGATGAGAATTTTAAAAGAAAGTATTAAAATGGCAATTTCACATTTCATTTCAAACTGCAATTAAAAAATAATGTTTTGGTTGCAATAATTTGACAAGGTGATAACATGGTTTAAATTTACAATGCCAAGCCTAGAAGTAACATGCAAATGGAGGTTATATAGGTATATGTGACTGGAATAAATTTTTTTCTCGGTTCCCTATGAGCCAGTAAACACAAAGTTCTAGAGGAGTAAGGTCTAGATGGGAGAGAAATGAACGGAGCAGTGGAGCTTGGATCGGGGTTGGAGTGGAGAAGAGGTGGTCCCCAGAAAAGCGAGGCTTGAATGGGTAAACGGCGGGTGAAGATTGGGTCGGAAAGGGTGGGGGGAAGGGGCAAAGGGGACAGGCGGAGGGGACAGGCAGAGGGGAGGGAGATAGGGGAGGGGCGGAGGGCAATGGGAAGGGGTGAAAAAAGGGTAACAATTTGCTAGTTTGAATGGAAGAGAAGGGCTGCGGTTTGGAAAGGGTGCAAAGTGGCAGATAAAGCAGTAGACTTTGGTTGGGTAGATGTGAAAGGGAGTGGCAAAACTTAGATGGGAGAGAGTTAAAGGGGCAAAGGTAAAGAGCGGGAGATGAAGATTGTATTAAAAGATAGAGTTTGAATGGAAAATCAAGGGATGCAGAGGAGGGCTAGGGCTTTCGTTAGAGAGAGGAGAAGCGACGGCCAGATTCAGGCCATGTTTGTATCTCACCTTGCCAGCTTTAAGAACTGATTTCACAGCTGTATTGATGAGATTGGAGTAGGAGTCCAAGCTGTAAGGAGGAGAACAAAAATAAGAAAATAAGTTACAGCTCTGTCTTCATCTTGGCCCAATTTCATGGCTCTGCTTATCGAAAGCACAGAATCTGTGCTTATGGGAGAAGGTTCTGCTCTTATGCCAAGCGTATTTCACAGGTTAGCAGGAAAATTTTGCTTGTGTGCCTGCGCACTTCACGTTAATACCAGGCATTCTTCGTATACTGGTACTATACACGGCTAGAACTGAAACTTAGTGCTTGCCCTGTAAGTGAAGAATGGTGATCGCAAGCGCAGAATCAGCGGTAAGCAGAGCCATGAAATTGGGCCCTGCACATATTACTTAAGCAGCACACAGCACCAGAGCCCAGCATACTCCTAAAGCTGATCAACACATACTGATTGAAACAATGAGTTGTCAAACCACCAGTTCTTTTCAGAACAACTCATAGATACATCTATGTACATGGTGTTTCTGCAAACCTCATTGGGTTGTGTTCCAAGCGTGTAAAGTTTAAAAACTTTCTCACATACCACTTGTCCAACTGACGTTTAATTTACTTGGTGTTTGAGTTTTGCTCTATCAATGGGTGTGCTTTCGCGGTCGTAACCAATAACTGTTTCGGTTGAATTGGCCATTGGTTAATCACTGGCGAAAGACCGTAACAGTAAGTGGTTACAGCTGCGAAAAAGCACCCCATCTTATAAAAACCTTAAGATGGAACACAATAATTATCTCTTAATATTTCCAATTAAACAAAACATGAAATGTTGATACTCACTGGAGGTGTTTGAGCATGTTGGCAGCACAGAGCAGTAGGGCAGTAGGATTGGCAATGTTACGACCAACAGCTTGGGAGAAAGTATGTCTGGCACCCTGTTCAATCAATGACAAGTTATACAAGTTAACATGCAGAATATGGTTCTTCCAAGACCACATCGGGTGCTCAATCTTAACTTTGTGCATTGAAAGTCATCCCCCAGTCATCTTACAGTTAGGGGTAAAACGTTATTGAAACAAGGACAATAAACACATGTGTATGCACCGCACAAATGATGTGCAAATGAGCAACCTTTTTCAAATGAGGGCACCCTACTTCTATGACATCATTGATTACTTTACAAATACTCCTTATGCATGTGTTAGCCATGGGATGAGGTGCATGCTGGTTTAGGCAGGCATGATATTTGGTTCTTGAAATAAAAAGGAGAACATTTCTACGTTTCTACGAGAACAACGTTTCTCCTGAAGACGGACAGAGTATACTGTCCGAAACGTCAAGACCAAACCGGCTCTTCTCAGAGCCAACACTCACACAAAAGAGATTTACCCATGGTTGTACCCGCAAGCTTACTATTTTATTTATTTATTTATTTATAGTTTCTCCCTATAGGAACATTTCATTGTAGCCTATGTGATGGACTCGGCCATCTTTATGTGGTTTCCATAGACTTTCAGGCTTCTTAATGATATTTTTCCTGATTTTTCAGAGAACAAAATAATCGGTAAACAGACCAAGGTAGGAAGAATATCATGCCTGTTTAAAAATTATAAGAGTTGTCATTATCTAGTCCAGCAGGCACCTCATTCTACAGCTTGTGTGCACTTGAAAGTATTTATGAAGTAGTTCATGTGCAAAAGGTCTATATGAGGAATGACCAAAGCAGCAAGTCCAAGTGTTCTGAGTTAATAGACCTCTCTTTTGTTGATAAACAAAGTGTGCTGGTTGGCATGGACAGCCGAATGTTAGCACAACATTCAATCGTGTTAACAAATTTTGTGACCAAATTCAACATTTTCTGTAAAGATTCATGAACGGAAATATCTTCCATGATTGGTTGGTTTGTTTCCAAAAACTCGGGCTGTGACGTTGCAAAAGAAAGGTGTACAGGACTGCCTTTAAGATGGAAGTTTACATTTTGGCCATTTTGACGTCTCAAGACATTTGTCTTCAGAGCATTGTTACTAGCAGAATGAGTAGAAATAATTAGAAACCAACAGCTTGTGTGTTGAGCTACCATATGGTGTTGTATTCTGTTACTAACAGTTTGTCTGTTGAGCAACCACATGGTATTGGATTTTGTTAGAGTGAGGAAAGGATCCTAGTAAATCACTCATGGGATCAGACATACCACCATAATCAGAGGCGAACAGTTAGGGTGTTGAGTTCCCATATACTGTTTGATTCTGTTTCCAACAATCTACGTGTTGAGTTACCATATGCTGTTGGACTGTGTTTCCAACAGTCTGGGTGTTGAGTTACATATGGTGTTGGACTTGGTTAGAGTGAGGAAAGGATCCTAGTAAATCACTCATGGGATCAGGCATACCACCACAATCAGAGTCCAAAAGTTTAGGTGTTGAGTTCCCATATACTACTGTTGGACTCTTTTTTCAACAGTCTGGGGGTTAGAGTGAGTGACAGTTAATCATTCAGTTGATTCTTTCAACCTACAGGCTCAAATATGGTGAAATGGTGTTGGATTCGGTTCCAACAGTCTGGGTGTTGGATTTGGTTAGAGTGAGTGACGGTTAATCATTCATTTGATTCTTTCAACCTACAGGCTCAAATATGGTGAAATGGTGTTGGATTCCGTTCCAACAGTCTGGGTGTTGGATTTGGTTAGAGTGAGTGACAGTTAATCATTCAGTTGATTCTTTCAACCTACAGGCTCAAATATGGTGAAATGGTGTTGGA
>JAUELU010000003.1:6244431-6261702 GCA_032357145.1 Evasterias troschelii
AGAAGGGGAGCGGACTGGGGAAGAGGGGAAGTGGGAGGGAGTACAACAAGCAGAGTAAAGACAATCCAATCTAAGATGACCAGGAAGAACAAAAGTGAAAACACTGCGACTCAAAAGCCTGTGTGCCAACTTCTATGCTTGTTTCATCGTTGTCACAATTGGTGCAAAAATTGAGATATATTTACCTGGGCATAAGCATCACTGGCGTATTCTTCTCCCGTGCACACCATGAACAACAGGAGATCAAGGTCATAGTCCTTCCTCAGCAAGGCCGGGGAGAACTTAACCTTGAGGTCAACAGTCTCTTTGTGAGCCACACCTCTAGAACCTGTTCCATAACTCAGGTCTTGATTTTGTGCGCCTGTTGTTTGGATTGACACAAGAGGGGTTTTTAATTGGAAGAATTCTTCATATTTAGATATTTTTACAGGGGTTTAAATATTTGATCCTTTGTTTCAGAAAAATTAAGGTAATTTTTCCTGTGTGCAGTTGGGCATGAATGGAAGCTGCCAATGTGATGGTAAAAAAATATCCAGGCTTTAATTGTCTTTTACAAACATCATAATGGCATCCTAGCAATTAATGTTCAAACTGAAAACCGAGTGTGAAAGTTCAATCGGTTGTGTGCCATTTATAAGTCATATAGGAAGTTTTTATTAAATGTACCACTGCATGGGAATGAAAAACATATCTTTAGTAATTACAGCAAAAAAAAGTGTAATGTTAATTTTCGTCAGGAGCCCATGATTTTATTGCTTACAGGATCATCTGTTACTGGGATGAAAAGTGCTAATAATAATAATAGAAACAGCTTGAGGATTGATGTTGGTGTTGGATTCTGTTAGAGAACGGTGGAGTAAGAAAGGATCCTTGTAACTCCGGCAAGGAGAATTAGGGTTAATATAAAACTGAAATTAAGAAATGTGATAAATACCAGTAAGTGACTCTAGGATGATGGTCACTTGATCCTCTTCCAGATCTTGAATAAAAACTGTTGTTTGGATTGTAATCAAAGCAGAGATCTTTGCTGGATCTGTTCCCACTGGTACACAAGTGTCTTTATCAAGCACATTATTGGTCAGTTCACACCTGTAGTTGGGTTAAACAAATACAACTATAAGAGTTTAATGAAAAGACCAACTTTTCTTCAAACAACATTAATTTTGTGAATGCAAACTATAGAAGTTTAAATGTTTATGATAAGCAAAATTGTGGAAACATATTCATAGATGAACAATCAGAATTGGCATTTTGAATCTATGGTCATATTTTTGCTAGGAAAACTGTTGAAATTAAGTACGCTATATGTATGTTCTGTTTTGTTTTCCTTGCTTAAGCAGCAAAATGGGCAGTGACATAACCAGAAAGGGGAAGGCAGGGGAGCCCTACTTCGAACCCTTGTCCTATCCCTTGCCTCCCAATTGTGATTAAAACAATGCACATTATGTTTTTGCCCCAAATCAAGTCTTTGCACCTGCTTGCCAACCCCCACTATCACAAAGGAGGGCCATGTATGCAAAACAAACAGTCTTCTAAATGGCCTGTTAAAACTTAGTTGGGATGAGATTTATTTAGGTTTTTACTCATTATTTCAGCTGTTGATCTATAGACTTTTAAAAAATATTCTTTAAAGCCCTGGAATTTGAATCTTTAAAGGTATTATACAGGATTGGCAGAGCTGACAAAATAATCACAGACAGTGTTCATGTTTTGTGTAATAAACCACATACATGAAATGAAAAAACCTGTGAAAATTTGAGCTCAATTGATCATCAAGGTCACTTCTGTGTATAATTCCAGGCCTGCAATACAATTTAGGATTAAGATCAAAACTTACGCATAGGTAGTGAAATAAAACTCAAAGGTTCCACTGGCATCAACAGGTATTCGGTTATCTACTTGACCTGATGTGTCCACATCAAGGACCAGTTTAAACTCCCAGGTCTTGAAAAATAAAGGGTAAGAAAATAGAAAAATAAGCACTTGCACACAAAGACATAGTTCCAAGGGTTCATTTTAGTTCAATGCAGTTTGTATCATGAGAGTTTATATATAAAAAAGTAAAAATTTCAAATTTAAATTCAATAAATTCTTCCCAGGATATTATTTAAATACACCGATCCATTAAGCCACGCCCATTTCTCATTGACCAATCACAACCGCGAAATCTGATCACCATTTGAGCTGTTTGGTGATCTTTGCACTAATGGTGATCGGGTTTCGCAGCTGTGATTAGTCAACACGTAAGGAGGCAGGGCTTAATGGATTGATCTATTGCACATCGCCTGTGCGCACTATCACAATTGGTTGGCAACACGAGGGAACACCTTTTTGTTTGGTCCAAGTGACGTTTCTGTGTCTACCTATAGTGCACAACTCTATTGCGTTTGCCAACATAGTGTCTGTACACATGCGTGCATGTAATTTGCATAATAGGGAAGGGGAACAGCTAATTACTATAACCACGTAAACAATTGAAAGGGGAACATAAAATGCATTCATCAAAATATTCATTTGACTGATGGATGAGAGAAAAAATACTGATTAAAATAAAAGCTAATAAAATAGCACAAGTTACAAAGATGAATAACAATTAATGGTTCCAAAAATATCTGAACTGATTTGTACGAGTACAACAAAAGAGAACTGAATATGGAATATCTTCAGATCTGAGGATGTTCCGATTCCTCACTAAGGCTTGATTGGTGGTGAAAGTTTGTACCGATGGGCTGGTGACATGCACTCTTATAAAAACTCCCCATTCAGAATTGGCCCCGATTGCTCGTCCCTGGGGCCAGAAACTGGTTAAAACAGCGATTTGAACTTCAATTCTGCGCCAAGTTGACCTATTTCTTTGACATTTTGACACAAAGTCAGAGTCAAACAGACCCCCAAAATGGTTCAGGCCCAGCATATCCAAGAAGTCCGGTCAATTCTGAACCAAGAATGTTTTTAGAGTATGGGAAATGATTAGTTGTGTGAAAAGAGCATTTGATAGAGAATTATTCATGTATCAATAAATATTAGAGAGTTACATTATAGAGTGACAATCATAGTCCTGATGGATAGTATAAGCAACATGTCATCAACATTAATATTACCAGGATCTGATTTTCATCCATAAGTGATTTATCAATTTACCCCAAAAGGGACATATAGGTGAGAAGCAAAGTTGGTGGCCAAGATAATAACAAAAATCTACCAACCTGTTGGCACTGGAACTGGGTTTGTGTTCCTTCATCGAGTCGAAACTCACAGTCTGGTGCCGCGTCAAGAGTACCGAGTGGTTGATAGTCAATCGCATTGACGCCATGGTCTTCATTTTCTGGGACGTAGACGAGACTGTCTGAGTTATAAGATAACATCTGGGTATCCGAGTCAACCACAGTACGGAACCTAAAGGTAAATCATACATAACTCATGCAAACACAAGATTGTTGCCAAATTGTTTGCCAAGAAAGGGTTTGAAGTTTGCAAACCTAAAGGTGCTGTTAATTTTCGGTGTCATTTTCTATAGTTTCTACTAAACTGTTGGGGATTACTGTGAATAATTGTAATCAATTAGTTTCAACACAGCAAGCAATGGAATGGATCGGAGGATGGAATAGCTTTACGCAACAAATTTAGAAATTGCAATATAAGACATACAAATAAGATCAAAAACATCATGGGAAAACATTTAGGAAATGAGGTGGAGACGGTATATAGCCCACCTTGTTGGGCTGCAGTGTTATGGCTCTCTTTTAACATCGGTCTTATCAGTGGCGACTATTATATACCGACGCTAAAAGGAGAGCCATAACAGCCCAACAAGGTGACTAACTGAAGACATGACAACAGGTGGACCAAGAGACTAATCGAATGCCAACATAGAAATGGAAAAAGAATAAGATGAAGGTAGAAAAGAAGATGGAGAGACAAAATCCAAACCCACGAATGCGACAACTCGGACTAGAATAACAAGGAGAGAATTTGAATTGCACGAGGAGGGCTTCATCCAAATGGACGAAAACAGCCTCATGATGATGGCGATGAATAACCAATCATGACTAATTTTCATTATGACATTAAAACAAGTTCTCAGATTGATAGACCTTTGTACCTTATGTGTAATGCCGATTGTGTTGGGACCGCTCTGTCCTGAACATCGTAGACAGCGGCCACTCTTGCGAACTCTAGGATGGGTCTGATGAGAGCAGTAGAACTAATGAGGAACTTGGTCAGGGCTGAGCGAGACAGTCTCCAAATCAACTCAATGTGTGACTGCACAAAAGATATCCCTGGATGAAATAATCAGATTCGGAATAGGATAAGAGCTAAGAGCGATTAAATACTGGGACTTAACCGGGGCAAGAAAGGCTAACAACATTATAAAATACATTGTACAGAATAATTTAGCAAATTTTCACAGGTTTGTTATTTTGTGCATATGTTAAGATACACCAAGTGAGAAGACTGGTGTTTGACAATTACCAATAGTGTCCAGTGGCTTAAGTTATGCGTGAATCTGTGAACATTTATATGTGTATATACTCTTATAACAGTGTTACAAACACCCTTATATTGTTTTGTTTTAAAGCTTTTGTTTTACTGTTTTACCTCCATTAGATACAAGTGGGTCTTTTGGTCTGACATTGGTGGTGTACAGTTTGGTCCGATACTCTATCTCATCGTCAGTAATATCCGTCATTTTCCAGATGAAATCTTCATTGGTTGAGTCTTTGCAGCTGAAGAATAGCCCCATATCACCACTGTAGATGATTTTGTTGTCTCGGAGTCCTTTTTCTGGAGTTACATATTAAATTTTAAAATCAAGTCCATATTACAAATCTATGTGTAGGTCTACGAGTAGGCCTATAAAAGGGTAACGTGTATTTCTTTGCTCTTAAAAACAAAGTATGTGTTTTGAAAAGTAGGTCTATGAGTATTAAGTTTCCCACACTCTTACTTTCTTAATAGCTTTTGAATGAATACAATAGAACAATAATGTGAAGTCTCATTTGTTTTCACACACAAACGGCAGTTATCTCATACTTCTTTGCTCAAGTTGTTTGTTACTCGGTAGCCTACATCTCATCTATTTTTACAATTGGCACGCTTGCTAAAACTTTTAAAAGTCTATGTATTTTGGCTATGTACTGTCTGATATCCATCAAAGACAACCCGTCAATGGTTGCTAAATACTTCTTGTTATCGTCCTAAATGATAAAATGTCTTGTGCTCAGCGAACGGTTCATGCATTTCTCACCGACTGTCCTCGCATAATACGCTAATACATCTAGGTCAGTGCGGCGGCACGGCGTGCATGATGTTCTTTTGTTGAAGTTCGAGAACAGCATACGTGGTGTATAAAGCAGGTCAATCTTTTAACAAATCAGCGCTCTGGGTTTAGCGTCTGTAGGACAAGAATGTGGGAACATTATATTATATGTTCAGACTTTTAATAAGACTTTGCCCCATTAAAACTTTCTCAATGGTTTCATAGCAAACATGGGGTGAGTGAGGGTGGAGGTGGGGAGTCCGGGGCATTGATTCGTACCGTTTAGTGGTCCACGCCTGAATTCAGTGAAGAGTTTCTTTGAGCTCAGTCCCACTGCATTCTTATCAGTGAAGTAGGTATCATTGAAGTAGTCATTCCAAGATGCTGATTCGTACACGCTGGAACATTCACTCGTCTGATCCATTTTCAGCTCTCCTTCTGTAACACACATCAGGTTTAACAATAAAGTCTTAGACAACGTGGAATTGCATGTTTGAACTTTAGCTATCTGTCTCAAAAAAACTCTAACATCATCTATCTAACTTTAGGGAGTAATTAATGTTGTTAATCAACCTTCATTCAAGTAGCTTAATCTAGTCTTCATTCAAGTAGCCTAATCTAGCCTTCATTCAAGTAGCCTAATCTAGCCTTCATTCAAGTAGCCTAATCTAGTCTTGTCTGCCATCCTTTATTTTCGCTTATTTTATTTTCTTATTTTGTACACTAGTTTTGTACAGAAAAATCATAATATTGTAGAAAAAATAGAAGCTCAGTGCATTTGAGTTTTTCCCTATTGGATTTGTTTTTGGTACTCGATGTTCCGACTGTCAAATAGGGGGGAAAACCACTGAGCTCATTTCTTTCCCTATACCCCGACGGGGTGAATACATTAATATAATTTTCTTGTGTAATATCAAATGAACATGATCGAAATTGTATAAATGTTTTTTTTTTTAAAAGAAGTAAATTTGATGACAATTCCGCGGGTTGATTGAAGGTCTGCTTTAAAGTCTACAAATGAAAGCTAATGAGAAATGTCCATCTGAAATGCAACATAGCTGCACCACAGCTTGCATTTTTAGTCCATTTTTTATTTTATTTGTCCTATTATTCAATTCAATTCAATACAATTCAAAGTAACATTTGTTTCCACATTATCATTCGTAATTAGAAGATACAATGACTTAGACAATGCGGAGGCATTCCAAAAAAATCAGGGCTTGTCAAGAAACAGCTTTATAAACAAAAAATAAGAAATAACACAAAAGAACAACCAGATGAAGGCGACAGTAACTACCCTTTATAGCCTGCTAACTTACCGTTGACTTCATCGACCGGCATCGCATCTATGTTGAATCTGTAAGGTTGGAAGTCCAATATCCAGATCTCTTGTATTCCTTCTGTGTCTTGCACGTTGAGCTGCAGGGTTACCACACCGTTTTCGACATCAAACTCGTCTTTTGTAACTTGTCCCATATCTATTGGAAGACAACAAGATATTGATGAACAGTCGGTGAGTATACCAAAACTTGACACGCATTAGGCCTAACATGTAAAAGAAGCTGAAGAACAACAGACAAATAATAAATGCTGATTTTACAGCAAGTTTGTAAAAGAGAAAAACAAATCACAAACGCACAAACACTTTAAAGGGATTTATTTAATTTTTAATGGATGTTTGTATTTATTTTCCTTTTTTGAATATTCCTCTTGAGGAATTGGTACAGTTGTGACGCTAAATTTGTACAAAAACTTATTGTTAACGCAAATTTCTCCGCGCAAACGGAATTCTAAAATGGAGTATAGCGAGCAGCGTTGTAAAGGCCACAAATTATCTGAAAATGGTTGGGTTTTATTCATGATTTTGACAATTGGTAAAAACTCAAAGTGATGTGCATCTTTGTATACATTCAATCAACTCTTAACGGATATAAAGTGGTAGCTGAATGCAAAATTTTAGTCACGAACCGAAACAGACCAAACAAAGATTTATAACCTCATGATCTATAACTGAAAACGCAGTGATAAGGAAATAATATGATTTGGAAAGTAATCTAAAAATATCATACGACCCAAAATGAAAAGTAATTTCTGTGTATACATTCCACAACACTAATCAACTGTCTTTAACATAACCCAAGTGACCCTTAAAATGATAAACAAGAAACATGTTCCTGTCAATAACCAAAGAAAGATTCCCCGCTGTTTACACAAACATTACTCGACCTATCTCTTCTTTCTTTTGACCCATATAGAGAATAAAGTATTCGACGGTAACTCCAAGAACATGTGTTAACAAAGTCATTTACCCATACAGAAATAACTCCGACCTATTCAGTATCAAACTTGCTTGCCTTATAAGACTTTTTAAAACTACACACGGCGTATCTTCCACGCGAGTATCACAATTAAAATGAAAGTCATGTACACACAGCGTTTGTCTACCACTGAACGTGAAGTGGGGCATACAGGACAACTATTCCTGGAAGTTGCTTTGATAAATGTCTCATAAATAGGGCCCTACCATAGATAATAATAATCGTCAGAGTTTTTAAAAAACACTTTTCAAGACAAACTGTCTTTAAAACAAGCTTTCTCGACTGTCTTCTAACGCAGAAGGCGATTTTAATCTCAAAGTGGTTTTGTGCAGATACTGCCAATTCCAACTGTCGTCTATAATCTTTACTCATAATTACAACAGCAACAAAATCTTTATAAAATAAATGCGGTAATAGTTAGGCCCTATTATAAAAAACAAAATAGGGGCAGTTGGATTTGGTACATAGGCCCTACCCAAAACGGAAATACTTTTCCAATTTTGGAAAAGGTTTGAAACAATATTCTTGTTGCATTGCCGACTGCATGACTTCATAAGCAGGAACGTTCAGGAAGACTAATTGTGACACATTCATCAATATAATACAATTTGGATAAAATACAATTTGGATAAAACCACCTCTCACAGTCTCAGTAAAGTATTCAGTTGAGAATAAAAATGGAGAAGGATTCCAAATCCGACCGTCACCTGTTCACTCATTATGACTAAAACTTTAAAAGAATAATTCAGTAGATGAGTAAATGAAAAACTATCGTTTGTCATAACGAATGAAAAGGTAGCGGTGGGATTCAGGCTTCTTTTTTAAAAAGAAAAATGTGCTCTCACTTGCAAATCTGTTATCTTCGTTGTCTTGTGAAATGTCGTCACCGAAATTTGCTCGACTGCTTCTGGCAAGCAGTACTACCAACAACACGAGCCCGGAGAGTACCCTCGACATACCGCCGTAGAAACACATCCCGTACACCTACAACTTGCAGGAAAAGCTTTTGGCTGATGATTATGATGAACAATATCCAAACACTCCGGAAGAATCTCCTTATTCGAGCTACGCCTCAACAGAAATGGTGGGTATTGGTTGCGTACCGCTCTCTTATACCTCGATTTGATGGGACATTCTTGGTGGTAACAGCACAATAGAGTTGCATAATCATGGGAAATCACTGAGAGGATAGCTGACATATTTGGAGTATTCATCACAACAAAAACAGAACAAACTAATCCTTCACGGAATGAGCCAACAACCAAAGAAGTAACACCCGATGCTTTAGGTCAATGTAACCCCCCACCCCTCCCTACCTCAAATGATTGCCTTGTTCCCGCCCTTTCAATTATTGCGTGTTACAAACGCATCTCATCTTGTACCTTTCTCACTCTAAAAAATAAAAAGCGAAAGAAAAGGAAACAATTTTGGGGTCCCTCGAATTACAACCACAGATTGGTTTTAACATCAAAATGAACCCCCATTGCAAGTTACATAAACTGGGAGCTCAGCAACGAATCACGTGAATCCAAGGAGCATTTAGCACTTTTGCGATGTGGTGGACATTGTACTGTAAGTGCACTGTTCGGTTTTGGGTATCACACAACCGAAAAGCGTCGTCGGTGATCACTGACCATAATTATCTCAAAAAGGCTAATGGCGTTTGGGAAAAGCGTATAACATGCAAAGAAGTCGGGGGTAGGGGGTTGAGGGTCTACAATTACCTTCAAAGAACAGAGTAAAATGCGAAGTGTGTTTTTGTTGTGGATAATCCGTCATTCCTCTTTTATTATGTCACAATAAAGAACAATGATTCACCGACAGTAACACTCGCTCAACACACCGAACGCAAACAGCGTACGGTAGTCATGCCACACCCTGTAAAAGAGCCTACACCAGGGACTCTGATCTGCGTTTTGAATCCAAAATGTTGCAAAACCAATCTTAAATTGTCATTCACAGATATGCAGCTACTGTTCAACTACGGAAACGAAATTCAAAGCTAGTGTTTCTGGTGGGAATTCTTCATGACTATCGGAAAACGCATCAGATTATTGACGAGAATCCTAATATATTTGTTTACGTTCCCACCAGGCGGATAGCTGCTAGTATTACAAAACAAGTTCGTGTATTGCAAAAGCCTCTAACTTTGCAAATATCGACATCAACGGATGGTTCATTAATTTAATTCAACAAATCAACTTCTTGCATATACGAATCACTGACATAATAAGTTTGTAAGTTTGACGCAATCCACCGGTACAAAGAAATATCCACGTTTTATCCGACCTAGAGTGAACCAAACAATATTTCATGTCAGTTTTAAAATGAACCATGGTTTTTGCGTGTTTTTGCCGTCGGTATAAAATATTATTTTTAGCAAAACTCATCGAGATAAGAATATCAGAATCAATGGGCCTACAGTGGCAAAACATTACAGTTCGGGCAACAGGCCTATATCATTGAATATATCGAATCGGCTACAAACCCTTACCGTGGTGCATCGTTCCCGATCATCAAGTATTTGAGAATCAAAGTAGCCACTACAAAGCTTTAGAGACAGAGTGTCATAGTTAATTAGCATAATGAGGCGCGTCTTGTTGACCCTGACCACAAACAACATTTTGTTTTCAAATCCATAGAACGAACTCAAGCTATACTCAAAAAGGGGTCGAGAACAGTTCGTGACGAATGTACATCTGTTTGCAAGAAAATTTATCTACAGCCCCATGATTACTTTGAAATGCAATTATGTACATTGAAAAATAAAACCGGATCAGAATTGACCAATATTCCAAGTCCTAATGGGGCCTGATCCATTTCTGGGTTAGGCTAACCTGGAAACTGGAAAGAAAAAAACGAACAAATAAAAAAAATAAAACTGACATTCTGCGTCAGTCTGACCAATTCATGGGTCACTTTGACCCATATTCCGGGTCCTACTGACTCAGAGATGGCTCAGGCCCCACGGACTTAGATCTGTGTAAATTTTGACCCGGGAGTTTTAAAGTCTTTGATGTTTTACAAACTTCTTTCGTTTCTTTATAATTTCCTTTCTATTTTCATTACATAGTGCTTCGCTTCTTTGCATACTAATAATAAGCAATAGGCCCTATCCGTTTTATTAAAAAAACATTTTGTTATCTCTGTTTAATGAGTGTCTTCATTTATGAAAAATTTTAAATTTGACTGATATCAATGAAAGCAGATTGAAAACGCAATTTACAATTTTGTTATGTTTAACATATTTTAATACTATTTAGGTTGAACAGTTGGCCAGGGCGGGGTTTGAACTTGCGACCTCTGGAGGTCACAGAAGTCAAATCCCACTCTAGTTATCTTCTGTGTTTAAACCCCAAATTAGTTAAGATTTACCCAGTCAGTTTCTCTCGTGAATTTGTATTAATATGACATTAACACTTAAAGGTCAAACAATTATTCAAATTATAATGTCATTTTTTTTCTCTCTCTCTCAGCAAACTCCCGAGTTGGTTAGTTGATTGATAGAGCATCCGTTGGTACAGCAGTAGCTGGCCATTCCCTGATGTTGCCTCTTTCGAACGTGGAACATGCTTGACTCGTCGAAGTCAGCAGGTATCCGTTCTGCATGAAATAAAAACAATTTTAATGACGTGCGGAAAGCCCATGAAACCCTGGTAACTATAATTAAGAATAGGCTTAAAGGGACAAAATTGACACAATTAAATGAGCCGAGTGTGGATTTTTTTTGGTTCAAGGACTTTTGATTTTTGTTGGTTCAAGGACTTGTGGTGCTTCAATTATGTGCTTTCTGACGTAATTGAACGACAAAGTGTCCAGTAGATCGATCCATTAAGCCCCACCTCCTTACGAGTTGACAAAGCACAGCCGCGAAACCCGATCACCATTAGTGCAAAGATCACCAAACGGCTCATGGTGATCAGATTTCGCGGTTGTGATTGGTCAATGAGAAATGGGCGTGGCTTAATGGATCGGCGTATTTGTCTGGATGAAAAAAGGTAAATGAGAAGACGAGCTACAAAGAACATAAAACCCTGATTTTATAGCAATTATAAATTATGACCCGAACTGTCAGACGGTTATTAGAAAACACCCACCTTGAGATTTAAAAACTGGAAACATGTCATAAAAGGGTGCAGACCGAATTGATCGTTTAGCCTCCGCACAAGCCGTCACGACAGCATAGGAGAAATCCAATCCACAGTACTGCTTTACCATCTCATGCTCAGTAGAGGCGTGGACAGTCTGTAGATTCCCCAGAAAGAAGATTAACATAATAACGGCTGACAGCAAGGCCAGTGTTTGGTGGCGGCACGATGTCATTTCTGCGGCAGTTGAAAGAGAGAACGTAAAACCAATCAACTCAGCACTGATGTAATTCGTCAATTATTTACAGTGAATCATATTTCAGATACAGCGGATTTTCATGTAGAGAAACAAGAAGATTGTTTCCTTTACAAAGACGACAAGTTCTGCAATTCAAATCTTATAGCCTCCGGCCATTTTTGTTGAACGTATAATCGTTTGAATCAACACCCTTATTTCTTTTTAACCGAGGAGGCTGAAATTACAAAAGATCATGTGGACCTCGACTAGGATGGGGTTTAGGGACATTTCAAATTTGAACTGTTCTTTCGTAACGAGAGACACGATGGACAAAGTTGTTATGCATTGAAACAAATAAAATGGTAACAGCTTATTTCATCGACTATTGGTAAATGTCACGAGGAAGTCGATTGATGCTTGTATTTTGTTTCAGTGGATCTTTTTAGTATTATTAATTGTCACCTCAAACACTGAATGACCATTAATGTACTGAATGTTTAAATTAAGGGTAAAATTTGTTGCCGTGTGATGCAGAGAATCAACGAATGAACCCCAAAAATTCATCTTAAGATAAATTACCAATGATGTAATAATGAAGTGTATTGTGAAATCACATTTTGCTTAGTAATTAGGATCCATCTTAGCTCTTTGTGAAATAGAGCCCTCGTTTGTTTATGACTTATCTCTTTTAGCAGGGGAGAGATAGGCATTCAACCCATGAGCTCGGGGAAACAGACTTCCAGAACTGAACAGGGCCCAATTTCATTGAGCTGCTTAAGCAGATAATGTTGCCTAAACAAATTCTGCTAAGCAACAATAAGGAGAATACCAGTCACAGATGCTACATGTGAGATGGTATTTTAGCTGGTAACCCTTTTTTGGTAAGCATAACTTTGTTGTGATTAGCTAATTTGTATGCTTAAGCAGCTTTATGAAATTTGGCCCTGGTCGGAATTTAAATCCAAAAGCAAGACCCACCAGCACACCATTCAGCTCTAACACCTGTTGCTGTAGCATGACAGTTTTTCATTCATAATAATAGTAATGATAATACATAGCATTTTATAAATAAGCGCTACACGAAGAATACAGCACTTTACATGAAATAAGAAACTGAACAGAAACAGAAACATACAAAGATTGGAACAAGAGAGACTTTTAAGTACAGTATATCGAGATCGCTTCTCTCAGACAGGCAGGAAGCTCATTACATGCGGGGCAGCCACGGCGCATGAGCTATATCCCCGCCTTCCTGAGTTCTTGGAAAAACAATTCATTGTACTTATATGCATAATACCAAGTACGAATCTTGTTTACCAAAAATCATCTTTATTTTAGCCCTGTCTTTAGTTCTCAAATGTGTCTCGATGTGTCCCGAAAATGTGTCCCACTGACGAGGAAGCAGGGTCAAAATACCTAATTCTAGCCAGTTTCTGTGTCAGCTTGTCCCGGAAACGCTTGGGCCAGGCCAAATTGCCTTAGACCACAGGTTAACCTGATTCACTATGAAAGAAACAAAACCAGAAAAACTGTTGAATACTCACGAGACTTGCAAAATCTATTGTCGTTACAACTTACCTGAATCTCGTTAGAAAACTTCTGTCAGAGGGTTCTCTCCTCGTGTCCCGTTGATGATCAGGTTTCGAGTTGTGGATTTCAGTAAGACCAGATCCCTGTGTTAAACAGTAGCAAACCGCCGACAAAGTGAAGAAAATGAAGAAAATTTGATCTCTTTATAGCCGTAGAGTCCACTTGGTTATTCATCACAGCTAGCGACACGACTGTGTTGAAGACAGGTGGGTTTAAATGCGTTCCCCGGTTGAAGAACTCGCTGGAGGCGGTAATCCGGTGGTTGCCGGACTATCAGTCAACTCGTACGCCAGCTCGCACGCCGTAATCACCAATTAAATACAACTGCGACACTCACTTCACTTTACGACACAGTTATCAATATTTCATACTCTCTTAATTTTGTTTGTTTGGTGAAACATTTGGGAAGATGTGACCCACGCACAACTTGCTCTTCATTTATTTATTTATCAGTCAGTATAACAGTATGAATAATGACTGTATCAGTAACAATTAATTACGGGGTGAAAATCTCGAAGATATTGGTGGAAGGGGTTCCCAACACCTTTATACTTGACCAATCGAAAACGACAAGGTCAAAGTTATTACTTTTTGCACTTCTAAGCCAATGTTGACTTAACTCATACCATTTGTTAGTTTTAAAGGCGTGTTGGTAGCTGCTGCATGCTGGCACGAGCCTTTTTGGGGATCAATTAAAGGCACTGTACACGTTTGGTAATATTCAAAGACCAGTATTCTCACTAGGTGTATCCCAACATATGCATAAAATAACAAGCCTGTGAAAATTTGTGCTCAATTGGTCCTCGGAGTTGCAAGAAAATGATGAAAGAAAAAACACCCTTGTTGGACAAATTTTGGTGCTTTCAGATAGGAATAAAAGACTTCTAGCTAGAAGTCTTTTATTACTTGAGTGATAAATTACCTTTTTTTCAAAAACTACGTAACTTCAGAGGGAGTCGTTTCCTACAATGTTTTATACTATCAACAGCTTTCCGTTGCTCGTTACCAAGTAAGTTTTTAAGTTAAAATTTGTTTTGAGTAATTATCAAACGTGTACGATGCCTTTAAGTACAGTAGGCACAAGACCCCCCCCCCTTTTTTTAGTACGTTGCCAGTTCAAATTTAGTTCCTGTTCTCCAAACTTTTCAAAATTATAGCCAAACAAATCCTTTGTGGTGGCTGTTGCTTACGGCGGTGTCTGAATAAGCGGCCACGGTTACGGCTATGGCTTCGGTTGGATTGCCGCGTCATCATACGTTGTAGAGTTGGATGACCAATAGCAACGGCCTCGGCAACAGCCATAGACGTAAAGCTGTACCCGCCAATATTAGGATAAGGTCTGTTTCACCGCTAAGCTCTTGATGGAATGGACTCTTGGCTTGCGACTGAATTGTTTCACTTTCTTCACCTGGTAGTAATACTGACTGTCCTACTCTAAACAAGTCCCAACAAAAAATAAAAATAAATAAAAAAGGCCTAATTTCATAGAGTTGCTCAAGCAGAAAATATTGCTTAACAATGTTCAAGCAAAAGTCAGCAGGATATCAGTGACATATTGTACATGTGACATGGTGTTCTATAAACTAGTAACCTTATTCTGGTAAGCATAAATTTGTTGTGCTTAGCTACTTGTTGTGCTTTAAGCAGCTCCAGAAAATTGGGCCCTGATAACATAAATTTGTTGTGAGAATAAACATATTTTGAAGGTTTATGTATGATTTACTCAGCTGAATTTTAATAATTTTGTTGTTTCCCCTCCAGCTATGGTGTGAAGCATTAACCGCACCAGCAGATCGTGATGTCCATTTGTGACCCCATACTTCTTGCGGTTTTCCCAACGACGGCTTATACAAAAGCTTACACTTATCTATGCAAATCTAAACTAGTGACGTCAAGATGGTCCTATTTCTGATTTGTTTTGAGAAGTAAACAATGAATCAATGTATAAATAAATATTAACATTAACTTGATGGATGACATTTGCTGAATTCAATGCCAGCCGTTGATTGCAAGATGTAAAGATGCGACCCGTCTGGCGTACGTCACTGTTGCTGCTGGCGTGTGGCACCGCGACTCTACTTAATACAAAACACCGAGTTGTTGAATCGATGATTGGTCGATCGTATTGGATAGGGGGTGCCGTTTGCTTTATACGTCAAGTAAGCCCATCTGTTTCCCACTCAAGGGAGCTGTAAAGTTTCTTGCTTTTTATTCATGTTTTTTATGTTATTAATAGTTCATTTTTTAAGTTGATTGCATTGTTAATGTTTAAAGTATTAAAGGCAGTGTATACTTTTGGTAACTGTCTAACACCAGTGTTCTCACTCTTTGTGTATCCTGACATGTGCATAATAACAAACCTCGGATTAATTGGGCTCAATCGGTTATCGAAGTTGCTAGAAAATAAGGACAGAAAAACACCACCCTTGTTGCAGAATTGTGTGCTTTCAAGATTCATGAGAAAGGTTTCATGCCTGAAGCCTTTCGGGGATTAAGTTGTCGTACTTTACTTCAAAGGATGTCATTTCCAACAATGTTGTATCGACACTGCTCTCCAAAGCTCTACCAAGTAAGTTTTCATGGTCATTAATGTTTGAAGTAATTAAAAAGGGTATTAGTTAAGAATTATTTCTAGTTTCTATACCCTCAATGGTTGTGAGACATTGGCTAGTTCTGAACCAAACAAAAACCGTCCAGTTTTTCTCCACGTAGAGGGCATGTGACAATTATCAATATAGGCCTGTAAACATTTTTCATTTAATATTTAACCGTAGTATTTTTACTGACGTCACAAAGGGTGGTCAAAGCGTCAGAGGTCAAGTGGTCAAAGCGTCGGAGTCAAGTCTTTCTTCTGAAAACCATAGAAGCATAAAGTCGAGTCTTCACACCGTACATTCTTTTCAGTACCACCACAACTCACACGGTGTTACCATCAAGCTTATTCTATAGTGTTTGGACTGTTTTACCATGATGCAAAGTTTCAAACTCTAAACAAAACGTAACAGATAAAAACTAAAATAAAAACTTGAAAAGGTGTATAAAGAAACTGCCGCAATTCCTCATCTCTGGTGGAACATTATACTTGCAGATGTGTGAGAAGCTCAGGGTTGGCATGGAGAAAGAACCATTCTAGTGGTACCTAACACTGTAATATGAATACTTAGTGCATTCATGAGAAATGATTTCCAGTAGTTGGCCAAGGGGGCCACCCTTTTCATTTTTAAAGGGTTTTTCCATGGCGGAGGGGACCTGGGGGAAAAAGAGTGATGGCTCCTCACTCCTGTAGCCACTGGTGCGAGCACGTTCTCCTTTCGCTTTCCTGTACAAAATCAATGGGGATGTCACTAAACTTGAAGAGTCCAAACAATGGGATAACAAAGAGAAGTTTTCGATTTACGGGGTCGAATAACGTGTGTGGACGTGTTGGTGAGATTGGGGTTCTGTTTACCACAGGAAAAGAGCATTACTCTCTGTGATTATAAAGCAGAAACTATCCGACAAAGCACGCGTCTTTAGAGCGAAGCAAACTCAAGTCTAGCAACCCGTATTTCAAAGCAACCATGCCTACAAAAGTCTCCTTCTGCCAGAAAACAGGTGCAACTTTGGGTGGAAATAAAATGATAGATGATAAATGTGAGTTTATAGGACAAGTGCGTCTGGATGTCTAAAACAATCCATATTCGGTATATTTTGACACTTTCATCCCTCATCACAATAATGATGACTCGATAAACAGATGGGGGGGGGGGGGGGGGACTTGTTCCATGACTGGAAGTA
>JAUELU010000003.1:6418428-6436804 GCA_032357145.1 Evasterias troschelii
CATTTCTAAGGCACGTTTGTGTGGATCATTATATTCTACTTTTTAAACATCTTTCCGACCGTGCTCATTATACATCATATGCTTGTTATAGCCCATAAGCGCCCAACAGCGCCCAACCCGAAGGCAACGTGTCCCTTTAAGTGTAGCTGAGTTCTTTCATGTGCATTATACATGTACAACACCGAAGCACAAAGCAATAATGGTTAATCGTCTTGCTTAAGGATACAAGTGTCATGACCGGGACTCGAACCCACAACTCTGCTGATCAGATACACCAGTGCGCCTGACTGCCCTGCCACTACTGGCAAGGTGTACACTTGAACTTGCCTCCTCGAAGATTAAACTGTTTCCAAACTTCAGCTTAGGCTCAGCTTTAGGCTCTGTTTTATGTATAAGCACCAAGCAAAATTCAGATTGCTCCACTATCGCTGACATAGTCCAAGCGAAACCTAAGCCTTAATGCACAAAAAGGGCCCTATGATTCTGCAGTCAACAGTCACAGCAAAAGCCAGTTAGCCACTGCACTTAATCTAAATGCTTTTTTCTTTGACGATTGTCTCCGAAGCTAGCTTTTAACCACTGGAGTCCCACAAAGTCAGTAGTTTGCTACAGTCTTGCAAGAATAATAACTTTTGTTGTACACTGTAGCATTTGTATGAATGTCGGCCTTAATGCACTTGCCCACTAATTTTATCAACTGAACATCAAGTGTTTTGAACATGTGGTTTTCAACATGGTGTAAACATTTCCAGTTATTTGGAAAAGAAATCAAACATGAAGTGTGGAAGTGGGAGTACGAATGTCAACATTGATAAAAACAATTTCAAATGTTATGAATGGCCTGATTTGAACCCTTAAAGGAGCAGTATACTAAAGGATATCCTGCTTTCAACATTTTAAAGGACAGTAGTCTGAGAGTATCCTGGTTACCGTTAAAGGTGCAGTGTTTGCTCAAGTTATTGTTTGAATGGTAAGGCATGGACAGAAGACACATCAAGTTTAATGTTTAAAGGGGGCCACTAGATGGGGATATTCTGTTTGTAAACTTGTCTTATGTTTTCATTACTGGTTAAATAAATAAATGTACTCTAATGTCCAAAGTTTTCCAAAGTTCTGAATATATAATAGATTTTGCATCGGGGATAATTAATATAATTTGGTTGTTTACCCTTACACCGATGTGTGTTCAGCACCGTATACTCAGTACTTTCCCGAGTTCTGTGAAAATAACAAATCCACAGGCTAATCTCTCAGGTGGGATTCGAACCCACGACATTTGCATTGCTAGAGCAGATGTCTGAACAGTTCCAGGCCAGATACTTAACAGAGGCAACGGAGCCTCCGGTCATTGCCTGTGTGCCCCTTGAATGCTCAAATGGAAATGTACAATTTAGTCATAGAGGTGCTCTTTACAAACGAAAAGATGCCTTGGTGCCCTTGCCCTTAAAAGAAACCCGAAGCACCAGGCATGTATATCGTTAATCAGCAATTTGTTTTATGTGATTTGAAGGAAGTGATTTTCCAAAATCATTCTCCTTTTATTTCTTGAAAATCTGCAACGTTTTTCCGTTGGTTAAAGTGCATACAGTCTCGTAATTACGCTGAAGTTGTCATGCTCTCAGTAGAGATGATTCCTGCAATTAGACCTGAACCTTCTACATGAACCAGGAAATATCGTCTTTCCTGGTGACAAGGGTTTGTGTTTGCCACCACATCATCCGTTGTTGTCCGGCCTTCATCATGACTCTGTAGTAAATATGCACGAATCAACATTAACAAAAACAGAAAGCCTAGTGTTTCTGAATAGTGGAAGTACGTTACAGCCTCCTCTGCACTTAAAATGCCCCTGCTGTCGATTTTTGTCATTTTTGAATTTTGAACGGTTAATGAACCTAATATTCTGTTTTGATCCATCGTCAAAAAGGTTACTTTCAAAAATGAATGTAGTTCGATACAACCCTGAAACGTTGCCTGGTACCCTTTTCCTTAGTCTTTTTGCCGAAGGTGTATGCCGCCTTTAACACGGCACAGTCCTGGATAAGAGTGGATTTTTACGGGGGCGGGTATTTTGTAAATCTTCCGATGGTATTTAGGATTCCAACCGTATGTATCATGGCCCAGATAGAAATCTTTTATGGATGATTCATTTAGAGAAACAAATCTTGAGATGTTGTTAAGGAATAATGATAACAGTCAATAACACCATCAACAACATCAACAACAACAACCATAGCCAAGAAGTGGAAAGATGAGAGAAGAAAACAAAAATAATTTCTGTGTTTTTTCTTCTCGTACGGTATACATGTGTACACCCTCAAAGAGTTGCTGTTTTCAAAACAAATCTGATAAACATTTTAACAGACCTGCCGAATAGATCTACATGTGTCCATGTGTACATCTCATATACATGTAATTCTACATAGATCCCCAATCCGACGTTTACACAAATGAGAGAACTTCACTGTATTTTGACCTTCTTTTCGATTACAATTGCATATGGCATCTGACAGGATATGTGTGAATTCACGAACTGATGAATTTCCAAGTGATATTCTCTTTTTTTTCGTCAGAGTTATGCCAACAGCTGGCCCGAACCAACCAATTACATTTATCAGAAATTTAGATTAGGTGGGGTGTTGGTATCCTGTAGGACCACATTGTAATGTTGGACTAAGTCGAATGAGGAAACTCTTACACCAGTATTCACAATTAATTTTTATTTGTAAATCCTAATTTGGAAATTTTGTCCTTGTGTCAAAGGTGGATCTGTTAATGGAGAATAAATTTAACATCATTACCTTTCGCTTTATTGTGGCGTACATGTAGTATTGAGCATAATAGGGTTAGTGATAACAAAAACCCTAAACTTGATTATAAAATTGTCCTTGTACAATAAATATGTGAGTGCCTAAAGTCAACCAATGTTTTACAATGTGTATGTATTGGTATTGGTTCCCCCCCCCCCCCAATTCAGTAACACCCACTGTAGAAAATTCACATGTGTTTGTCGATTTTCATATATTTTAATGACACTAAATAAAATAGATTCATCGATATATGTATGTAATCTAATTTGCTCAGGTTAAAATAAATTGTTGGTGGAAAGCTTAATTTTTTTAGTTGAATTTATCAGAAACAGTTGCAGACCATTACAAATTTAAATAATTAATTCAACTGATGATTGGTATGAAAAGTGGATGTGGCAGTTTTTTGTCGGTTCGGAATGCCCGCAACGAGTGTTATAGACTGTGCAAGTCTCGCGCATTCGAACTTCCGGGACCATAGTGGTCCCAACCGTATGGAGTTTTACGTGGGCGAGATTTTGTTTTGTCATTTATTTTAGTTTAACGTAGGTTATGACTTAGAAAAGTATACATGTTGTTGGGAATGTAATGCTAAGTGATAACAAAATATGAAAGTAAAACCAATTCATCAATATAACAAAGAAAACACAAGAATTAAACTTGACCTCAGCTTCCGGTTATTGCAAAAAAATTGGAATTTTGTGCTCGCCTCCGATCATAAAACTTACGTTAACGCTTGTTTTGGATGCGCAATTATAATTGCCAGATGCTGTAATTGCAAAGCAAACCCTTTTCATTGCAGTCTATGGTTGTTGAGGCGTCAGCATCCTCTTTAAACTGCGATACGAGCCCATTTAAGACCTGTTTGACCTTCATGAATCCGCGTAAAGGGTTTCTAAAAAGTTAACATTAAATAGGCATCCTTGTCCCAGAGTTTTATTTTTTTGTTCAATAATAATATACACACTATTGTGATTTTTTTTTTCAAAAGCTAAAACATTTAATAAAATTGTAATGATTTATTTTTGTTGTTCAGATTTTGTCACAAGAAATAAATATGTTCTTCGTTTGACATGTTTTCTCGTTCGGATACGCGCGAGACTTGCACAGTCTATTAAACAACACAAATTCTGTAATTGTAAAATATGTACATAGACTTCTGTAGTGCAAACAAGCATATACATGTAAAGGTATATGTAGGCAAGGCACCTCGTTGTGTAGCTCTAGTATCATGGCGATATTTCCTGTATCCGTTTTAATGCGTGTGTTTTTACACATGCTGTCTGAGGTAGTTAATATTGGAAGATGAAGAGATGAATCCATCAGAACTTTGGCCTCTCGCTGTCACTCATCAGTTTCTGGGTTTATTTACTTTGTTTTAATGTTTGTGGCTCTCAACTTTCAATACATGTGTACCTGACAGGGTTTGGCATTAGACTGTACTAAAATGTACTTCATTTAATTATGGCCTATTATTCAAGATTGAAGGTGGAGAGGAGGGGGGGGGGAATTAAATTAGATTCAATCTCTTAGTGCCCTACCCCTGCCCTACATCATCCAAAGTCCTGTCCCTAGTTTTACCTGAACTTCATTGGTTTGGGGAATCGTTGCCATATGGTAAGGTTTTGGTTGTGCAGTCTCGCATAATTACTAGTCAAAATGCTTTTCATTTTAAAAGAGTTACTGTTGACTTTTGTTTTCCCACAAAATGTTCATTATGGTTTTCTTTTCTTTTGTTTGTAGTCAACCTGTGACGAAGAATACTTTCCGGCAGTACAGAGTATTGGGTAAGGGAGGCTTCGGTGAGGTAAGTGGTCTTCAAAGTCCGTTTGTGGCAAATCGGAACAGTCTGGGAAATAAATGGGCATGGGTTTGAAATACTTCCTGAGAAGTTTGTAAAGAGTAGTGTCTATTAGACTTGATATTTCTTATTTTTTAGATAAATGTATATTTCCACTCTGGTCAAGTCGGTCAACACAGCACAACAAATTCAACCCATAGTAACCCATTTTATCCCTATCAAGCCTAACTAATACCTAAATAAACATGCTGCAACCCAGTTCCACCCAGACAAACCCACTCATGATACTGATCCAAATCAACACAACACAGCACAATTAATGCTATACATACATGTAGCTTCCATTAATAGAAGTGGAAAGACGGGGTCTAATGTACATATAGCTTTCGGCACAACCATACAGTTGACACACTTACAACCTTCGACCAAAACAGAAACTCGTAGGCAATAGCTGAATCTCCAGCCAGCCAAATTCACATGCCATGTTTGAGGTCTCAACTCTATAGCATCGTATCCACTTCTCTCAGAGAATTGAGCTGTTTTAATATCACGCCATTTAAAAACAAAACCTCAACAGGGAGCGAGAGAGAGAGACAAACTGAAGATAACATTTGCGCTGGGCTGGGGATGTCTAGGGTATGTGTTTACATCCATCCATGACTGATGATGTACAGCGCTCTCTCTCCGCTAGGTATACCATTTTGCAGGGGTGGAGGCATCCCCTGACGGATTGGCATTTTAACTGTGGGGGCTACAACGATTTCAAGGGCTTGGGTACATATTTTAAGGCTCAGTTGGGACTTCAAAACGCGTTCACCGGCGCCCTGTCAACATGTTTACCCTTTTAATCAAAGCACGCTGGACTTTGACACTGACTGTTGGCCAATTTTTTTTTCTCCTCGTGGATGCTTTCATTTATTTACACAATCATACCAGAGAGAGTAAAATGCCATTCGAGTCCAGCATCCGACCAAATTAGACTTGTCATGTTTTTTTTCCCCTTCTTTCAAGTTTAAAATGAAGGACATTTAAAATTTGAAGCTTGTTTAAAAACAAAGATACACTTCCAATAAAAGAACAAGATTTGGTGTAAAATGCTAACCTTGAATGTAGAGTTAAGTTGTAAAAAAAAAGAAGAAAACAAGATCCATTACAAAAAAATTAAACAATTTTAAGCCAATACTTTATGAATGAATTATTGGTCTTTTTGTCACTGTTTGTTTGTTTGTTTGTTTGTTTGTTTATTAATTTCCACTCAAGTAAACAACAAGTCATAAATCAACGGTTTTGAAGAAATTAATACATATTGAGCGGAGGGCCATCTTGAAATCCATAGGGCTTGTATCTGTTACCCTACGTAAGTGCCAATGGGAAAGTGGGTGTATTCATGCAAGACTAGAAATAAATGGAATTTTTAAATTATTTATTTAATTTGTTGATTGCTTTTTCAAAGAAACTGAACAATTTTGTTTATCCAAATATACAAAAATAACTTTTATTTAATCTAGCAAATAGTGTTTTTTCCAGTGGCGTCAAATGGCTCAAAAATTGTTTTAAAAAAAAGACGAATCGGAGCAATAAAAATAAACTACCCTTGAAACTGGTACCTGCTCTGTTTTTTAATGCCAAAGAAACCCCAAAAATGTTTTGTACCTAGAATATTTTGTTTGGTGACTAGAACACGATGAAACAGTGTGGCAGTAATGGAACAAATTGCATCCTTACACATAGTAGACAACAATACACACTGTACAATTTTGTTTCCCTTCAAACTTAAAAGCTGGTATACTTTTGGCAATGACCTTTAAAACTTACATGGTAAAGAGCACTGGCAAAGAGATTTTGATAGCATAAAACATTGTGAGAGACGACTCTCTTTAAAGTAGTGTAGTTTTGGAGAAAGAGGTAATTTTTTACCCCCCAAAAATTGAATCTGAAAATACTTCAGACAGGGAGAAAATAAATATACATTCCTCTCACCTTTAAAACTAGGCTGATATAACTACCTTTCACCCGTGTCCTTTTCCTTTAATGTATTCTTGTCATATGGAATATTATTTCAAGGCAAAGTATACATTTGGCTTTTGGAACAGTTCGTTTGTTTTGATCCTATACATGTATACAATACAACTAACCTGTAACAATTTCAGTTCAAAAGGTAGCATTTTTAGATTTCGCCTGAAAATTTTTGGCGGTTGTGTCCGCGCAGGGAGAACAATCCGTAATTGAAATACACAATCTGAGGAACGTTTCATGTAGAATAGATTGACTGTCTTCTGCATCCCTTTCTCCAAAACCACATTCCTTAGGAAGGAATCGTTTCTCGAAATGTTATACATTATCAGCAGCTGAAGTGCTTCTTTACCAAGTAAGTTTTTTATGGTAACAACATTTTTGGGGAGTAATTACCAAAGGTTCACCCTCCCTTTAAAGATGATTACAGATGCGTAAAAGTAGAATTAAATTACAGCGTGTAAAGGAGATATGACCTTAAGATTATTAATGCAAAACGTATAAGTATATTAGTAAACTTTGCTTTATATTACCACCCACTAGCAGGATAGAATACTCTTATTTCAGAGAATTGGAGGAGATTTTATTAGCTCTCTTAGCCCTTTCGCTAAATGAGTTATAAATCAATGGAGAGGACACATAAATTACTTCTGATAATACTCTTGATCTCGACGCACTTTTTTTGTTTACATAAATGGAAAAGTTGATCATGTTGCTGTGTTACTGGTTAGTTTTAGGGTTACCAGCGCCATATTAAACAAATTATGAGTAATTTTGGTTATATGAGTGATTTTATTGACTGATTCTGATATTCCGAATGTTTTTAGTTTCAGTAACAGATTTGAATATGTTAAATATTCGAAATAATTAAATAAACTATAATTCTGATGAAGGCTTTTTTTGTAAAGGGATAAACCATGGCATTGTCTTGGTATTATTATTATTTATTTGGCATATCGATAAGAACAAAAGAAAACACAGAAAGAACAAAAACAATACACACAGGACAATAAACCAATGGCACATGCCCGGAATTAAACAGGTTAACTAAATAACTCTCACTCAAAAGCTTTTAACTTTGATGCCACTGGATACATTTTTTAAAAAGTGTATAGTATACAAAATAAAACAATAAAAATTTACTTCCATGAAATATTAAATCCTATAAGTGAAAAAGTTCCCAGGAAAAATATATATACAAATATAGTAGAACTTGTAAAATTAACAAAAAGTATCTGCATAAAAATACATATAAAATCAAATTTTTGAGAGAAAAAATAATTGATGTACATGTAGGAGTTAAAATTTGTGTTATTGGCCACAAGAGAACCAGAGCATACCATTACTGGTCAAGTAGTCATGGACATACATGTACATGTCTATGGGGACTAATATAACAATGTAACTTGATATTGATCTGTTTTATACCTTGCAAACATGCTCAGAATTACATGACTATTTTAGAAACTTGGCTTTGTATCTTTAGGTTTCCGACTGATTTACATTTAAATTAAGATTTCAACTTTGTTATTTAGAAAACCGGTGGAAATTTATTCGACTGAAGAGTAAATTTTTGTTTTCTTGATTTCAAGTTTCAATTTATTTGTAGAAAAGGGCGCTTATTTCAGTTGGAAAGTCTAGTGAAGTGTTCCTAACATTCCTAAGGGGCTAGGAGGCCATTGTAACTATCACCAGGGAGGCAATGGCCTTCTGAATAACTGTCAATTTCCAATGCCAAAATTAAATTTCTGCCCCAAATTTGTCTTGATCCAAATATAATGCATCTAATGTAAGGTTTTTAGTCTGCCAAATACTCCTAGTTATCAATAGTTTATAGATTATGTGACCTGTGACATCACATGTTTACGAAAGAGTCACAGAGCCTGGACTTCCTGCAGGCACAATGTGTACATGGCCCAATGAAGGAAAACAAAATCTTGCATTTTATGGAGATTTCTCTGTCTGATTCTGATCAACTTTTAATATGAAAAAAAGTGGCTTATCTGAGAGAGCATGTTCTGCCCCTGAATTATTGTGGAAACTATGACATAAAATGTAAAATTTCCAATAAGGACAGTGCAGTATCTGGCCTGTCAGGAAATGCCCTTCAATGTACAAAGTCACTCTTTTTGTAAACAAAGGTTTCATGGTCTATACGCATTCTTGAACAAAAGGATTTTGTATTTACATGTAGGCCTAATCTTTTGGCAAGTCTGAAACATTTCTGGTATGACGTTGACGAGTTGTCTCATATCTCTACTGTTCTTGACTCCCCCTAATCTTCTAGGTATGCGCGTGTCAAGTGAGGGCGACAGGCAAGATGTATGCATGCAAAAAGCTAGAGAAGAAGCGAATCAAGAAGAGGAAGGGGGAAGTGATGGCACTCAACGAAAAATTGCTCCTGCAAAAAGTCAACAGCAGATTCGTTGTAAGTTTCTTCACAAGAATTCAATCATTTTTGAGAAATAAATTAGTTGACTTTTCTTTCCACAGCAGCTTCATAGACCTTTAGTGGCGCAGCCATTTTTTCCCCCATGTTTTCCTCCCAGTCAAGTAAGTGTAACCAAATCGAGGCTCGAAGGGGAAACTAGTGTGGCCCCTTTTAGGTATAATCACAGTATAGTATTGAATATTGTTATTGAACAAGAGGAACATGACCGAGATAGATCTGGTGCTGGGTTTCAAAAATACTTAACCTTTAAAGGCAGGGTACACTTTTGGTAATTGTCAAAGACAAGTATCCTCACTTCATGTATCTCAACATATGCATAAAATAACAAACATGTGAAAAATTTGAATTTTTGGGGTCATGGAAAGAAAATATTGAAGGGGAATAACACCCTTGCTGCATAGAATTGTGTGCTTTCAGATGCCTGAGAAAGACTTTATGCCTAAATCCTTTTTCATATTAACATTTTGGGGTGAAAATTACCCTATTTCTCTTAAAGGGCGTTGTTTCTAAAAACGTTGTATAATATTAACAGCTTTCCAGTGCTCTTTACATGTACCAAGTAAGTTTTTATGGCCATTAATTTTCGGAGTGAATAACTCAAGGTATACCCTCCCTTTAAATATAAAAGAGGAGGTTGAAATGAAGTTCATAATTGAAGATACACAAAAGATAAGTACTTGCCTGTGGGTATTGACATAATCTTCTAAACAGAGCTTGACGACGGGACTATGAAGTGCAAAGGCATTACTGGTCTGTCATATATGGTAAGTATTCTCTGGAAGGTATCAACAAAATCTCTGTCCGGAGAATGTTTTTTCTTTTTTCACCTGGGCTTCTTTTGAGCGCCGCAATTTATATTTGGAGACCCCATTTCTTGATTGGTTAGCTTGTGTATTTTCAATTAGGAACATCAACAAAGATGTCTTCGTTTGTCTAGCTCTTGTTCCCTTCTTGTTGTGCCAAGAACTCGCTATTCAACTTTTGCAGAGAGATCATTTTTGGCCTAAAAATGTGGAATAATCGTCCTGTACAGATCAGAAATGCCAGCTCACTCACCTCATTCAAGATACTTCTTAAGGCTCACCTGTTCCAGCAGGTTTACTAACCATTCAACTGTGCCTCAGCACCTTAGAGCAAACTTTTGATTTTGGGGCTCTATAAATGACTTTTGATTGATTGATTGACTGATTCATTGATTCATTGATTGATTCATTGATTGATTGAAAGTCTTGTAACTCAGCAATATGGACACAATTTAGGCATGTGATTTTTCAGGTATTTCTGATTTCAGGATTTTTCTCAAAACCTCCTGTAGGCGTCAAATTTGTTATGAAAGATGTAAAGCAATCACCAAAGGGAGAGAGAAATTGTCAACATTTTCCAAACTTGCAGATTCACATTTAAGATGGTGTACTAAGTCTGTAAAACTCCTGAATTGTAATGACCAAGAGGTTTTGGGTCTACACTCTGAAGAGGGCCCCAGACCTGTTAGCCATTTACCAGGAACTTTCACATTTGTACAGTTTCATGCCAGACAATTCCTTTTGACAGTTTTTAACATGAAGCTGGACACTCTTCTAATTATCACCCTTGAAGAAGGAGGTTTAAATTTTGGTCAGCTATTTGGATCATATGATGGCTATCATCTATAGTGCCCCACAGCTGAACCTCTGTGATTTCAATTGGACCACAATTCTCCCAAGATTCTTCTTCCAACAGCAAAGTTTGAAATTCTACTCTGCAAAATTTGCGAGAAAATAGAATTAGTTGTTGCAAACTGCTTACCAACCGAAACGACCTATGTTATGAATGCATTAATAGGGTTAGATAGCCCATATGGTAGAGCACTGGCACATTATATCGGAGGTATGAATGTCGGAGGCATGTTATGAATGCATTGATAAGGTTAGATAGCCCAGATGGTAGAGCACTGGCACATTATATCAGAGGTCGTTGGTTCAAATCCAGCTTGAGTAAATTTGTCTTTGATCAATTTCAAATTAGTTTCCTTTGTGGTTTATTACCTGTTATGAGAATTAAGAACATTTTTCTGTCTCTCTTCATCTCACAGGTCAGCTTAGCCTACGCGTACGAGACGAAAGACGCCCTTTGTCTGGTCTTGACTATCATGAATGGTGGAGATCTTAAGTTCCACATTCATAATCTTGGCTCTCCGGGCTTTGAGGAGGAGCGGGCGCGGTTCTACGCCGCTGAAATCACCTGCGGATTGGAACATCTTCATCAACACCATTTTGTGTACAGAGATATGAAGCCAGAGAATATCTTACTGGATGACCACGGTAACAATCCTGTTCCTTTCCCTCGATTATCCAACACCTCTTCAATTTTTCAACTATGCCCCCCCCCCCCCACTAACCCTACCCCCTTCTAACCTACCTTCTTAGAATTGGATGATTTATGCAATGGTGCAACCAATCATTGTAGAGGTGAATAGATGATGAAACAGTGGAAATGCACGGCAACCAATGAGAAACCTTCTTTTGACCTTGATGAGATGGCAATATACTCCAATGCCATCGTATGCATAAGGTGTATTCCATTCATACGCTTCCCTTTAACCTCATCCCTCCTATCTTACATCCCTCCTTAGACTTAGACTATGTTACTGTATGTCCACGGTAACAATCCTATCTTCTCCCTAGTTCTTCCAATGATTCCTTCTCTTTAGCTCACATACCACTTAGCTGGTAACTGTTCCATGCAACATTCTGTACACAATTGTTGAATATGCAGTCAGCAGAACATTCTGTACACAGTTGTTTAATCTGCAGTCATATTATGTGTACAGTTGTAGAATCTGCAGAACATTCTGCACACAATTGTTGAATCTGCTGTTGATAGAACATTCTGTTCACAATTGTTGAATCTGCTGTCAGCAGAGCATTCTGTACATAATTGTTGAATCTACAGTGAGCAAAACATTCTATACACAATTGTTGAATCTGTTGTCGATAGAACATTCCGTACACAATTGTTGAATCTGCAGTCCGCAGAACATTCTGTACACAGTTTTTGGATCTGCAGTAAACAGTATATTGTTAAATCTGCAGTCGGTAGTACATTCTGTACAGTTGTTAAATCTGCAGTCAGCAGAACATTCTCTACACAATTATTATTGAATGCATTTTTGAAAGTTTCAAACAACTTATCAAATTAACTTTCTTCAACACAGGCCATGTAAGAATTTCAGATCTGGGATTGGCTGTTGAGATTCCAGAGGGTGAATCCATCCGCGGTAGAGTAGGAACAGTTGGCTACATGGGTAAGTAGAAACGCTTTTGTTCTTAGCTGTGGCCGTCAGTGTTTGCTGAATGCGGGTTCCAATCCCAGCCATTCAAGGTTTCTGTGTTGTTCAAGTGTGAGAATTTAACATAATTGCCTTTTGATTTGGATGAGGCTAAGTAACCCATACACTTTTCGGTAATGCGAAAGGTTCTGCATGTAAAAGAAACCAGAAAACACATTATGGTCTTATAGGTGTTTCAAAATAAGCTAGCTCGTTTCTTTAAGATGTGTAGCCTTCTTTACAGCCTTCTACTACAACCATTAAGTAAACTTATAAGGTATCCTTGACTTTATAACTAAACTACCAAACAAAGTGACTCTGCAAGTCTATTAACAGTTGTATACTACAGATCTGATTCCTTTCTTGACAGCCAAAGGTGGTGAAGAATGAAACCAAAAAATGGGACTTGGCAAGTCTTTTATCAGTTGTATACTACAGATTTTATTTCTTTATTGACAGCCCAGGAGGTGGAGAGATCAAACAAGAGGACTTGGCAAGTCTATCATGCGTTGTAAGCTAATGTTTTGGTTTTTTCCTTGGCAGCCCCTGAGGTAGTGAAGAACGAGAGATACACCTTCAGTCCTGACTATTGGGGTCTTGGATGCATCATTTACGAAATGATTGAAGGAAGGGTAGGTCCTCTTTGATTTCCACTCCAATTTTTCTCCTCGGGGCCCAATATCATAAAGCCTGTCAAACGGATATCTTATGCTTACCGAGCTAGTTAAGCACAGTTTCTATTTTATGAACACTGCTAACCGGAAGCAAAGCAAGAGGCACACCAGCTTGCCGACGTTGCTTGTACGCAGATGAGTGACGCAACAATGCAAATCCATTGTGACACACACACGTGAAGTCAAATCTTCACGATCGTTTATGAAATACCCTCTGCTGATTTCTTTTGGTACAACCAAAATTAAGGACAATGTGTTTACAGGCTGAAAACTATTTTTCACAATTTTTTCCTTGACTCACACAAAGAATTATGTAGGCCAAAATGTCCACATGTTTGTTGTTTCATGTATATGGTTGATCACACAAACCATGAACACTGTCTTTAACTATTTTGTCAGCTCTACCAATACTGTATAACACCTTTAACAGTGAATATGCAAAGTTTTGCAAATTGAATCAATTTTAATTGAAAAGTAATTTCTGGTTCTTTAGGCGCCGTTCCGAGCCAGGAAGGAGAAAGTGAAGAGGGAAGAAGTGGATCGGAGGGTCAAAGAAGACGAAGAAAAATACTCGCCCAAATTCAGCGAAGAGGCCAAAGAAATATGCAGAAAGGTATGACGTTAGTGGACTTCAAAGCAGGCTTGTCATTTCTCGTGGCATGTCATGATTTCAGGACTTGCAGAGAAAGATAAACCCCAAAGAGAAAGATAAACCCCAAAGAGTTTTTATTTATTTATTTATTTATTTATTTGTTTGTTTATTGTGGTTTTGAAGCCAAAGATTGTCAGAAAAGCAAACTTAATCACTATACTAGCCAATGGGGAGAAGACATCCAAGTTTCAGTTTAAGATGTGGAAGGAAAACCCCAGAGAAATATTCCAGGAAAAACCCACACCATCAGGAAGGAACTGAAAATTCATTCCACATAGTGCCCCCGGTGGGATTTGAACCAGGGTCTTAGAGGTGAAAGGTGAGGAAAGATACCTTACGCCAACCTGACCACTGTTTTAGAGGGCTTCATCCACTAGACTGAGGTCCAAGAGCCTAGTTCTTTATTTGCAGTGGGGTGGTGTCTGTAAATTTTCAGGACGTTCATGGGACTTCATCCCCTAGACCACGGGGAGACCCAGGCCTCTGACCCTAGTTCTTTATTTGCGATGATGTGGAGAGTCTGTAAATCCTCAGAAATGTAACACCGAAGAGGTGAATGTGGCAAGGCAAAAGAGGAGATCAAATCTACACCTCAGACTCATTTTTTTAAAAACTGTAATATCCTCATTCTTCTCCCATATGGATTTCCCCCCCCATTGTAGTTACTTCAGAAGGATGTAGATGATCGGCTCGGATTCAAGAATGCCTCAGCCCAAGAGGTCAAAGATCAACCGTTCTTTGAAACTATCAACTTAGTAAGACTGGAAGCTGGCAAGGTGGACCCACCGTTTGTGCCCGATGTAAGCTTAAATACTCTGTATTGACTCATGTCAAGACGCGCAGCGCACTTACATGTGCCTATCCTGCCCGCCAATTTGGGGAAAAAAAACCCAGACACAAACAACTCTCAAAAAAGGTGGAAATAGCAGTCGGGCTTTGTGCAAAAGTGCATTTTGCATCGTGCAAGGGTTTCATACAAACCATAAAAATAAAATGTGAAACTGGGTCCAGCCAGTTTCCTAAAGCTGTTAAGCATAGAAAACTCTTCTTTACTAAGCAAAAAATTAGTTGGGAACCAGTTGTAGCAATGTTAACTTATAGGAATGTTGGCTGGTAAAGCAAGACTTTTCAGTGCTTAGCAAGTTTGTGTGCTAATATGATGTATGGAAAATCAGCCCTGGATAGGTTGCTCTAATTGAAGATACATAAGGAAACCTTGTTTCGTAGTTATTATTGTTATTTTTTGTTTATTTCATACAAGTATTAAAACATTTTTAAAATTACAGTAGGGCAACTGATAGGTTGAATTACACTATGCATTAAAAAGGGTTGTACAATTTTGTATCAAGTAGAACATTTGACAAACATGATCAGACAAATATCAATCAAATTTAAAAAGGGAACAAAAACCCAATCATGTGTCTAGATAAAACCTTACATGTACATAGTTATCAAGTGTCTCTCAGGAATATGTTACTAAAAGGGATCTAATGGTTGACAAATGATGAGAATAATTTACCAGTGTCCTAACACGTCTTTCTGATTTTTTGCCCACAGCCGAAAGCAGTATATGCCAAAGATGTTCTCGACATCGAACAGTTCTCAACGGTCAAGGGAGTCAACTTGGACCAGAACGATGATAAATTCTACAGTAAATTCAACACAGGCAGTGTTACAATTCCTTGGCAAAATGAGGTATGACTATTGGTCAAATGCCCTGATCTCGGCATGCCCAACCGAGGCGGCTTCCGCTCGGAGCATTACTTCAAAATCCATCGCATATTCAAACATGAAGGTGACAAGGCCTTCTCGGTAGCTGGACCCAGTTGCTGGAACTTGCTCCCTCTTACAGGGCTGCCAACTCTCCCTGATTCTGCAGGAAGTTCCCTGAAAATAAAACAATATTCCCATGTTCTGATGAAACAAACTCCCTGATTATGGAAGCTTTTTTCCCCCTATTATCTAAAATGTCATCCTAAAAAATCTTCCCCGATTGCTGCGCATAATCTTCCTGATTGCAAGATGCATATGTTGGCAGCTTTGCTCTCAACATTTGTACCCGCAAGTTCGTTCATCAATTAAAGCGTAAACTCAACTCGATTTTATCTAAAGGTTCCTGTTCAATACAATGTTCCTCTCTGGAACTACTGCCCTCACTGCAACACAACTACTGCAAAAATGCGCTTTATAAACTCTTGTATGTATTTATTTTATGAACGTGCTTAATGCACCATCCGCCATTTATGGTTCAATGAACTGTGTCATGTCATGTGACATTGCTTCATTGAATGCTTAATGTACGATGCTGACATAAAGGTGTTATGCTGTGTGTTGCTTTTCAAATGTTACTATCACAATCATCAATGATTACACAACTGGCTTACAATATTCATTTCCCAAATTTGCCTTTTATCGTGTTTTCGATATGTATTTGTTAAGTACATGTACTCATTTCCCGTTTTGAGATTGGTTTATTAAGCTTTCCAGTCACAGTGCTTAATTGGACTTTGATTAATTCAGGCCAACTTAGAATTGATTTGTCAGTGGTCTGATTTCAATAGTGGTCTGATTTTAATAGTTTTTGTTCTCTTTGTTGCACTAATATTTCTTTACCCATTTCTGGGTCACAATCGTTCTATTTTTCATATGATGGTATTGACATGTACGCATAGAAATGTTGATTTTGTGTATGTTTAATGAATTGACATTATTTGCCATATACAATAACAAAAGTTTATGTATTTAACATCTAATTAATGTTTGTAATATTTTTTAAAATCCACACTTTAAAGCCTTTAAATCTCAAGAGTTCTCTTTTCAAGACAGCATTCTGTCGCTTCTAGAGTCTTGATTTTATTGTTGTTAGTTTATTTGTTTGCTTATTGATTTACTCCTTCCTTTTTTTGATTTGATTACTTGATTTCCAATGAATATTTGTCTTCGTCCCTCTGCACCTTAAACATCTATTAAGTTTTGGTGCATTACAAAAAATAGTAATAATATTTATTATATTGATTGTCAGTAGCAGGAGATATATGTTATTTAAACACCTATTTAGGCTGATTTGGTGCACTACAAATATTAATTGTTATATTGATAATCAGTGTTATGAGAGGCTATGGAGGCCATGGCCTTGGTGCCCCTTCAAAAGTTCCTATTGACTTGAAGATTTTCCAATGTAAGTGCCCTTTGCAAAATGAAAATGGCCTGGCCCTTTCAATATGAAATTCCCGACCTGACATGAAATGTTGTTATTTAAAACAAATTTATTAAAATTATCTGACAGATGGTGGAAACAGAGGTCTACAAGGAGTTGAACTACTTTGGGCCTGATTACACAAGGACACCAGACCTACTTGTTGATCAGCCACCTCCGCCCCCAAGGGAAGGATTCTTCAGGAGAATTTTTAAATTAAAGGTGAGGGCGTACTTTTGACATCACTTCCTTTCTGTCAGTCCCTTACAAGAAGGTGTTTTTAATAAGTAAATGAATTTATTTATTTTTTGCTCTTAACAGAGATTTAGTGATAAATTTACTATGGCCGTCTTGATATTCTGGTTATGAACTGTCCTAAACCAGCCACTTCCCCCCATGCCTTGGCTTGTGCAGTGAATTAATTGTTTTGTAGTTGAGTAACAAATACATGGTTTTGCTGTTGAGTAACAACTACATGGTTTTGTAGTTGAGTAACAAAGACGTTGTTTTGCAGTTGAGTAACAAATACATGGTTTTGCTGTTACTAACAAATACATGGTTTTGCTGTTGAGTAACAAAGACGTTGTTTTGCTGTTGAGTAACAAATACATGGTTTGCAGTTGAGTTACAAATACATGGTTTTGCTGTTTAGTAACAACTACATGGTTTTGCTGTTGAGTAACAAAAACATGGTTTTGCTGTTGAGTAACAAAAACATGGTTTTTCTGTTGAGTAACAAATACATGGTTTTGCAGTTGAGTTACAAATACATGGTTTTGCTGTTGAGTAACAAAAACATCAGCTTCAAGCTAAATTAGGAGTAGGATTATGGTGGATTTGACGTGGTATTTGTGAGGTAGTTACTCTTGGCTGTTACTCTTTCAGTGTACAATGTCATCAGCTATAAGTTAATAGTTTAGGCTCATCAAGGCTAGACTAGTCTGCTTCCGTAGACTGCCATTCCTGATGCAAACAATGGAAGCATGAACGCATGTTCACTACACGCAAAGCTCAGCCAATGACAGGCTTCCTTTGACCTCAGTGAGGGCAGTGTTTGTTTGATTTTCTCGGCAAGGTGTCCATAGAAACAGTTTAGGATCTTCTGCATCACTGTAGTCATCAATAAAACGACATCACACTGTGCTTTAACAATTAAGACCAATTCTTGGTTATGATCACATGGTGGTGTAACTAAACCCATCTACCTGTATGTAATGGTAGGACTCGCTTATGTTTTATAAAAATCCATTCGACCTGATGCGTTGATGTATCACACCGCCATCTTAGAGAGTTACAATGATGAAAGAACAATAGAACTGCACATCCGCATTCGTTCAGCACAGCGCACAGGATCGGCCAATGGACAATCTTCTTTGACCTCTAGCCGAGGGCACTCTACACGAATGACGTCATGTGCATTAAGGTCTTTGGTTGATTTGCAGGTAGTTGGAAGTGATTGTGAACACAGGTAGAAGAT